>MU226538.1:150516-187449 GCA_018584345.1 Thuja plicata
ATATACACTCATATATAATAATATACATCAATCAGTCACATCATGTAAGACATATCTCCGGTATGCAAGTTAGCCCAAATTTTACAAGAGCATACAAAATTAAAATCATCTTAATACTATCCACATGTGCTAAAAGCATATACTCAGCCAAAGCACATAGGTGCACACATTCAATTCTCAATTTAATATAATCGTGAACTTTCAAAAGTATTCAATAGAAAACCAGATTCCATTTTAGATTCATCAGAAAACCAGATTTGATTTTACACATATGGAAACCATGATAGTAATACTAAATAAAAGGACACCATAATAAAGTCATGATATGATTGGAAAAGAAAGAAACACCCCTTTATTAACTCATTCATCTAAACCTAATGTATCTCAATTTCATAAGGTGATAAGACCCTTTTTCCTACTTCTAAAAGCATACAATTACTATAATGCCCAAAATGAGTATGTATGTATCCCTTACACTTCTAAGGAAACAACTATAGAGTTCATTGAATTGGTTTACCTTTGTTTCCAACCGTTATGGAAATCTTAAAGGTTAAAAAGAATATCGGTCTAGAGTACTTGCTCACAGCCTCCGACTATTATCTTAGCATTCGAACAAGCTTGATTAGGGTTTTAGAGGAGAAACAATGCAAGACAAAAGGAGATATGAACAATTCAACTTGGAAAGTTACAAATTGAAGAAAGAATTACCAAATCCAACCACATATCAATGGTATAGATATATTTTCTCTCAGAGATAAAATAAATAAATAACTATTATGATTAGTGGAGCATACGTATACCTAGTCTAAGAACAAACAAACCAACCTTCCCCATCTATGATTAGAACCATAAAATCTTGGCATCATAGGTAGTTAATTTGGGCTTCACATCTTACAAGTTTGACATTCAGATTGATACTTCCATTTTTTTTCCAATTGCTCAACACCTAGCAATTATAACAATAGATAATGGAACAGGGAAAATAAATTGTGTCAATCCTAAATAATGAGCTGCTACCACCGATGTCCAACTTTTTCTTAATTCTAATTACCTCAAGGTAGACTATCCTCACCTAGCTAAGTCTCATTGAGAATGCCCAACATAGGACTCTTATCTATTAGTCTCATACATTGAGTCTATTCGGTTGCTTGGGTAATTTGGATCAACATCCTTGATATTCCATCTTGGTAACTCATGCATGTGAATTCAGAATGGCCCAATTGGTGCAAGCGATAATATATTGGCAACAATAATATGTTAGGATACACATCATGACCCAAATGTTTCAAGTATTTAATTATGTTCCTAATGAAGTCTTGGAATATTTCCTTGTCAAATCAAAATTCTTGCGAGCCTTGTATGGGACTATCATAAGAACCATTAGCCTCTTTGATTTACAAAATAAGGATATTGTCCAATCGATATATACCAAATCTAATTGGGTAAAAAATACCTTGTTTCGGGCATTGTAATCTGCAATCATCTTCTTGATTTGGAGTTGAAAATCAATCTTGATTTGATTTTTTAATCCCTTCGAGGGTAACCATAGCTGATTGAAATCAGTATAGAGCCAACCTCTCAAACACTTAGTCCATTCTCTACTCAAAAACATCTTGTAAGTCTTCAGAATGTCAATGATGTGTATGTAAATGTGTTCTTCCACTCTTGGATCATCAACAAGTTGAATATGCATAGCTTTCAACACACCAATAACCTTGACCTTCATTTTTTCTAGTTGTATCACTATTATGTTCCTGGTTTGAGGAACCTATTGAGACTATAAAATTGTACCCCCCTCAGCCTTTCTTTGAAGCATAGACTTGAGAAATCTTGAAAAACATCGAAATACTCCACAGGTGGTGGGATTTCCTATGGATGGAGTGTATCTCAAGATTCTAGGCCAGTTACTTCTTGATATATAACCTTTGTAGACCTTTGATCTGAAAAAAGGGAAACTTGGATGGGAAAATGGATAAAAATAGAAGAAAGGAAATAAATTTAAACAAATCTACTCTATTAGGTGATGCACAAAGGATGATGCAAAGACAAGTTTAAAGGATGACAAGTTTAAACAATTGGCACAAATATGATGATTGAACAACTTACATTTTGACAACTTTACAAATAACCAGATAATGGAGAAACTTATAGAAATCATAGCTTATAGCCTATGCAAGTGTCAATTATACTCACTTAAATATGCATATGTTCAGAGACATAAACTTGTATGATTCAAGGGACAAATACATTACAAGTGAATATCATATCCAATACTATATACATTAAAATAAATACAAAGGAGGTCTGCAAAAATTTGATTTCTAATCAATACTTTGAAGGAAATTGCTATCATACCATTACAATAGCTTCCACAGCCTCTCAGAAAACTAGATCATCAAAATAATCACTCCTAATGTCCTTCAGAAATGTGGGAACCCTTAACACCAAACTCTAAATGTGATTTTAAAGGAAATACAAAACACCAATTCTAAAGTAGAGATGATGATAAATGCTACATGAACTCTCTAAGCCAATGGAAGATTAGGTCTTTGAACTCAAGAAAGGGAGGAGAGGGGGAGGAATGAAGAATTCTAGCCACATAAACATGCAAAAAAATTATGATCTCCACCTCTGTTATCTTGATGTCAACTAAATGATTTATCCTCTGAACTGGGATAGAGCTATTATTTCACTGTTTGGAAATCACCGTTTTAGCTGATGTGACTATCATGAAAAAAGGGAGTGTTTGAAATCCACAAAACTGTGGTTTACACTCTTTTTGACTCTCTACATGTACACAAAATAGACTTTTCCACCTTTTTATTAAATTCTAAAAGGTTGATCGATGACTTTTACCACATTTAGAACAAATTTTAGCGCATTTAACTACTAGTGAACCACCTTTTCCTTGATATAGGTAGTTTTCCCCTCTAAATTAAAATCCCCTTACATGATTTATAACTTTACCTTGACCCCACCTTCGATGTAGCTTCCACTGATTCGGCCCATGGGCCCATTCATCCTTTTTACCACTACTTGGACTCTTCCTTTGCCAAGGCACATGGTTGCATTTCATGATCCCATATTTTTTATCTCCCAAGCAACTTTCTTGGCGGAATAACGATGACAGTTGGATGTATCTATTCTTTACATCTCTCCAAGAATTTTCTAAGCCACTTGACCTTATTACGTGTCTCTCTATCATTATCCTGTGATCCTTATCATATTCTTGGTGTCAAATCATGGGATTATGATCTTCTACCATCTGTCCTATCATCCCAACTCTCTATCTCTTATTCTATTACACTACGTGGACACATGGTGCCTTTTTGTTATCCTTTTCTACTATGTAGCATCATCTCATGATCCCGCTATGTTTCTCTCTCTTCTTCTATCAAAGCGCAAGATAATGACATGATGGAACCTATCTAGTCAACCCCACTCTATTCTATGTTGGCCTGGATGGGCTCATGGTGACCTCCCATTATCTTGCGATCCTTGTCATATTTTTGGTGTTAGATCGTAGGATCAAGAGCTTGTGAGATTTGTCACCTTCATCTCCTATCCCGTGATCCTTGTCATATTTCTTGTGTAGAATTGTGGGATCACGGTCTTGTGACACTTGTCACCTTTGGCCCCACTCTGCTATGCTTCTATGCCACGTGTCACTCTATCGGTATCCCACTGTACTTCTTGTAAAGGCCTTGAAATATCACCCTAACTCATGCATTAGGGCATATTAATATCTCATGGTAATAATGGAAACCTTCCTAAGTTGTGGGTGGACTATGATTAAGAAGGAATCTTTAGATTCTAGGTCGGTTCTAATTTGATTTGGAATATCACCTACGACTAATTTCTGATTGGGAAAAAGGGAAAAAACATGACTAAAATTGAATAAACAAACTAAAAAGGTGATACACCAAATTGATTCAGATTTATCAAAATTTCAGGCTGGCATCTATAGGACACACACTACTAAGATCCACAGTAGCATTCACTACTCAATGCATAGGCTAACCTAAAACTCACTATTAGGGTTTATACCATAATTAGTGACAATTCTGCCAACAAACATGTAGATTCTACAAAAGCTTATGTTGGAGATGTGATAAGTAACGGAGAGGGGAGGGGTGAATCAGTTACTTCAAAACAAATCCTTTGTCCCTTAGATGTCTTAAATACTTTAACATTGTTACTCATTCAATTAAGATATTCTTCTATAACTCAGGTGTCAAAGAAATCTTCATAATATCCAATGCAATTATACTTTAGTGAGTAAGTGCAGAAACATAAAGCATGAAACAAATAACATATACATAGGTGACACCTATATTTAATGTGGAAACCCAATATGGGAAAAACCACCTATGTAACTAGTTATTGATTTTCACTCTTCTGAAGTGAGTCCTATTAGGAGCCAACCCTGTTAAAGGTTACAATAACACACTGTTAGGTGTGACCCTGTTAAAGGATTTAATCACCTTGTGAGGAGTGACCTTGTTAGAGGTCTTCAACACTTCAACATAGAAATGCTACCTTGTGAGAGGATTTACAAAAATACTGTTAAGTCTACTGTGTTAAGAGATTTTAGATCACTGCTACAATTGTTAGAGAGTAACAATGAGTTGACATGTATGTGTAAGCAACTGTCTTTTCTGATTCAAATCTCTATTCTGATTATGAATGCATCCTTGTTGATCAGATATTCTATTGCAGCTCCAAGTGATTTGTACTCAATTATAATCCTATCTAATTTCCCCTTCACTCTTCATATCACAAAATTCTAGACTTTTGCTTCTTCCACCTTTTCACACTCTTCTTCTTTTTCTTATCTTTCCTTGTTCCTCTTTTTTCAATCCAAACTTAACCTTTCATATATATGATAAGCCCTATCAAGTCAGCTTGAATACACTTCTAAATAAGTAATAAATCAAAATTGAGTCGGCCTCATATAATCAATTAATTATGGAATGTAAATAACTTTTAGTCGGCTGGCATTGAATGCCCAACCATGATTGAAATGCCCGAGTGTCTTGATCAACACTGAACTTCTTCAATACCCAAATGAACTAGGTCAACACTAAAACAACTCATTCTATTCACCAACTGTGCTTGGTCTGAATGTAGACATTTGTGTATCATCACTACATAAGTGTATATAAATGTGTAACATCAATGACAATACACAATTGAATAATTTTCTCCAACAATCTCCCTCTTTGGCATTGATGGCAACACAATATCTCATAATACAAAGAATTGTAGAGTAATAGAAAAATTTCTTTCATGTCGTTAGCTTCATTTTGATTCTTATCCAAAAAATCCCTCTGACATCAAAATCTTCCTCTTACAGTTATGGATTCTCTCTTAAGTGATTGTTTATGTATTATAGAAAATTCTCCCTCTTTGACAACAGATGCCAAAGACTCCATCTTCGTAAATACCAATAGTCAGTACTATTTTAGTTTTTAATTGTAATGTAACTGAATGTACTAATCCATCTTCAATGTGCTCTGATGTATCTGCATAAACTGATAGATCTTCACTGTCGCTCAGGTTGATGCATCACTAAAATTTATTTTAGTGAGCTTGAGTTATGGGAAGCACCCCTAGCTTTCCTCTAAGATACAAGAATGCATCCTTAGGTAAAGGTTTGGTGAATATGTCTGCAACTTATTCTTTCATATTCACATATTCCAACCTTACTTCTTTATTCTGTACCAATTCCCTCAAAAATTGATACTTTATTGCTATATGCTTGGTTTTGGTGTGCATCACAGGATTCTTTAAAATGTTAATGGCACTGGTGTTATCAAAGTAGATAATAACCTATTCTTTTACTTCTTCCTTCATTCTTGACAATAACTTCTTGATCCATATGATGTTTGAACAGTTCACTGCTACATCAACATAATCTGCCTTTGCTGTAGACTCAGAGATACAATTTTATTTCTTGATAGTCCAAGACACTAACCTCTTTCCAAGAAATAAAACTCCACCACTGGTTCTTTTCCTATAGTCAACACTTCCAACCCAATCAACATTAGTGAATGCCTTTAAATCAAATTTTCCACCTTTCTTATACCATAAAGCATAGTCTTAAGTACCCTTCAGATATCTTAAAATTTTTTTGATTGCCATTACGTGATTATCTCTGGGATTAGATGAAAATATTGCAACAATACCAAATGCCAATGCAATATCAGGTCTAGTGTGAACAACATATTGCAATTTTCCAATCATGGATCTATAGTTTTTGATTGCAGGGAAAAATAGGTTTTAAATGGGGACCCAAAACCCCTTACAAGCTAGAAACAAGATAAGACAAAGAAGCACCCCAAAAAGAAATAGGACTGGAAACCAGTACGCAGAAGAGCTAAAACCAAAAAATAGGAAAGAAACCAAAAGCCAAATACCAGCAAAAAAAGACCAACCACTAGACCCAGAAACCAGAGCACTAGACCAACTCCTTACAAGCCTCAGTGGCTTCCTTCTTCACTTCATATATCTTATTTATCGTAGCATTGAACTCTGAGAGTTCCTGGATTCTGTCATGAATTTTCTTCTTTCAAGCTAATCTCATGCATTTTTTGGGGCCTTCATCTTCCAGGTTCTCAGTAATGTCCTCTATTTGTTACTTGGCAACCCAGTATCCAGCTCAGCCTTTATGGTTAGGAAACAATCCATAGCCGAACCCATAAACTTTTTATAGTCTTGCATATGTTTTTTCATAGTATTCTCCATGGTTTCCATTCTGGCTTGTAACTAGTGGACATTATTGTCATCATCATTGGTAACCTTGTCTGCCTTGGTGTTAGGGCCAAACTCCATCTGAGTCTATAGAGAATCCATCTTAGCAGCAATAGAGTGATACTTAAGGTGTAGATTCTTGATCTCCTGGAACACCCATTTCATTAACCGAAAGGAGTACATTGAGGCAGCTTTGGCAGTTTGGAGAACCCCAAAAGGAGGATCAATCTTATTGACCATGTCATCCTTAAGTAATAAAACATTTCTTTCTTGTAGGTCCATAGTTTTGATAAAAGGAATATTCCAAGAGTTACGAGGGACATTGTATGTCTCCTTCTTAGGTAAAGTCAACTCCTTGACAAGGGCAATGTTCTCCACCTTCATAGCTTCCTTCTGAGTATCTTGACCACATACCATAACCACTTCAAGCTTCGGCGAGATTGATACATCATGGTCTTCAAAACTATCATACTCAACCAAAATAGGCACTTTCTGACCTTCCTCATCCTCCTTCTTATCCTCTCCATTTTTCCTGCAATCCAAAATTTTATCTTTGTCCATAGAGCCTTTCACTTCCTCATTTGTGTTATCATTCTCCTCTGAAGTAGAGTTTGAAACCAAGGAAGCAGAGTAACTATCTTCCTCTGTAGAATCAGCCATATTGTCATAGCCTTCCACACTATCTGCAGAGGTATCCATATCCATGGTAGTCTCCTTCTCCTTCTTAAGTTTTTTTCCTGTAGAACTCTTGTCTTTCTCATTCCCATCATGGATATGTAGTTGGTCTAATCTACCTCTTTTAAATCATCATCCTTAGACAATTTATGTCCAGTACACATGGGTGTTCCAACAGGTTTAAAATCTTCCATACCAAATTTCTTAAGTATCTCCTTGATATATTTTGATTGATTAATGTATATACCATCCTTCATCTGATGTACTTGTAATCCAAAAAATAATTTGATGTCACCAAACATAGACATCTCAAATTCTTTATTCATAGCTACAAAGAATGCTTTGCATAGGTCATCATAACCAGTGAATAATATGTCATCAAAAAATATATCTGCTAACAATATTTTGTTATGTGGTCCTTCTTTGATATACAGGCTATTGTTATCCTTGGTTCTCTGAAATCCAATACTTACTAGATAGTTATGCAGTCTTTCATACCAAGCTCTGGGCACTTTCTTCAATCCATATAAATGCTCTGTGTATCTTGCAAACCATATTCCTTCTGCTAGGATCAACAAATCCTTCAAGTTGTTCAATGTAGACTTCTTCTTCTAGGATTCCATTTAGATATGTAGATTTCACATCCATTTGATATAATTTTTACCCTTTATGTGTAGCACATGCTAGAAGAATTCTGACTCCTTCAAGTCTTGCAACATGAGAAATTTTTTCTCCATAATCAATACCCTCTTCTTGATCATATTCTTTACAAAATAGTATGGCCTTGTTTCTAGAAAATTCACCATTTTCATTCATCTTATTTCTAAAAACCCAATTGGTTCCAATCACATTCTTTTCCTTTGGCCTAGGCACAAGAGTCCAAGTTTTGTTCTTTTCAATCTGCTCAATTTATTCATTCATTTTCTCTATCCAACTTTCATCATTTAATGCATCTTTAATAGTTCTAGGTTCAAATTCACTTAGTAAACATGTACCTTTGAGTTTGTTCCTTTTCATTACACCTTTTGTCTAATCTCCAATTATTTTCTAAGGTGGATGATGCCTTCTAACATATTTTGAAAGTACTAGATCCTTTAGTCTAGATTCTAGAGATGATCCACTAGGTCTATCATTCTCAAACATTCTTTCCTATTCTTCTATCTGATGCTCAGGTTCCACTCTCTGTGACTCAGGTTCCTCTATCTGTGACTCAGGTTCCTCTATCTGAGACTTGGTTCCCTCTTTCTGTCACTCGGTCCCTTCTATCAATAGCTCAGGTTTCACAGTTTGCAACTTGGGTTGCATCGTTTGTGCTAGTATATTTAGTGGTCGACAGTTCTATTATCCAATCACCATTTCTTGAGTCATAGGTATAGTATCAGGCTCATGATACACAAAGTTCCTGTATTCTTTAGGCTCTTTACTGCTCTTCTCTTCACATTTTTCTACAAACTCATGAATCTTGACTTGTACAATTTTTATTACTTTATGAGTAGTAAGAATCAAACATTTGTATGCTTTGCTTTTACAGGAGTAACCTAGGAATATTCCTTCATCACTTTTTGCATCTAGTTTTCCATTTCTTTCTTCCTTGAAGATGTATAATCTACTTCCAAATACTTTGAAATAATGAACATTAGGTTTATTTCCATACCATAATTTAAAAGGTGTCTGGTTACTACCTTTCTTCAGTTGAACTTGGTTCAAGGTGAACACTGTAGTGTTGATGGCCTCCTTCCAGTATTTGGAAGCAACATTCTTTCCAATAATTAGGGTTCTAGCAAATCCATAATGGATCTGTTTCTTCTTTCTGCTATTCCATTTTGTTGTGGTGTACCAAGGGTAGATACTTGTCTTTTGATTCCTCTCTCATTAAAAAATTCATTGAACTCATTAGAAATGAATTCTCCTCCTCTGTCAGATCTTAGGCATTTTAGTTTCTTTCTTGTTTCCTTTTCAACTCTTGCAAGATATCATTTGAATTTCTGAAAAGCTTCTGATTTCTCTCTGAGAAACATGATAGTCATCATTCTAGAATGATCATCAACAAATAGAATAAACTATTTCTCTCTAGTATAGCTTGTTGTTCCAATAGGTCCACAAAGGTTAGTATGTAGCAATTCCAAGACTTCATTAGTATTGTAATTCTTTCTTTTGAAACTTGTCTTTCTCATCTTTCCAATTTGACATTGTCTGCATATTGCTAACTCGGGTTTCTTCAAAATAGGAATGCCTTTGATTCTCTTGTTCTTTCTTATGTTTACCAGATTATCAAAATTTACATGACACAACCTTTTATGCCATAACTAGATTTCTTCTACTTGTGCAATAAATCATGAACCTTTGGTGAGATCAAGATAGAATAGATTACCTTTTTTTTGCCTACCAATTCTGACTAGGTTCCCTTTACCATCCAGGAGCTTGGCCTTACCATTCATCAATTCTACCTTGAATTTAATGTTGTTCAATTTTGTGATACATTGAGTAGATTTCTCCTCACTCCTTCAATCCAACAAGCATTATCACATTTAATTCCTTCTGTCAGAGTAATGTAACCTTTTCCTTTTACAGGGCAAGGTTCATCATTGCCAAAACTGACACTCCCACCATCATAGTGTTAAAATTTTGTCTTATCATTAGTCATGTGATGAGAACAACCACTATCAATTATCCATGTGTCATTTTTATTGATGTGTGAGAAAAATGTTGTCTTTTCATCTTCTTCCTCTGAATCATCCTTAATAGCAATATAAAACATTTCATCTTCTTCTTCATCACTATCAGAATCTTTATCAATATAAAAAGACTTCTTACCTTTATCCTTGTAGGTTTTGTAGTTCTTGAAATCTTTCTTTTTTTTTAATTTTTTGAACTTGTTCTCATCTTTGTCTTCTTTGTTTGGACACTTTTCAGCAATGTGACCAACCTCATTACATGAAAAAAAATCAATGGTATTTTTCCTTTGTATTTTCCTTTTGCATCTCTTCTTGCAAGTAATGCTTCAATGATGTCAAGATATTCATCATCAGATTCATCGTCACTGTCACTTTCATTATGCTTCCCTTTTGAGTATCTATCCTTCTTATCAAGGTTTAATTTAGCTTTGAATGTAGACTCAACATTGCTAGAGCTAGGAGAGTAACTGTCAAAGTTGTCCAGCTCAAAAGTTGTAAGCCTTCCCACTAATGTATCTAGATTTATATCCTTATTGCACCTCATCTCTTCAATAGCTGAAACTCTAATATCATAGATACGAAGTAAAGTTCTTAGTACCTTGCTAACCACTATTGTATCTTCAATTATTCCACTTGTAGCTCTGATGGCACTCACAATCTTCTTATTTTTTCATTGTATCTTGTAATGTCTTCTCCTTCTTTCATTTTCATCTCGTCAAATTATCCTCTTAGAATTTTTGTTTTGGCTCACTTTACATTTTCATCTCCTCCATGAATATCATGTAATATCTTCCACATATCATAGGCTGTAGAGCAGTCCTTGAATTCATCAAATTTTGAGTAGCTGAGTGAAGAAGCTATATAAATCATCATTATATTATAAAGCTTTCATTCCATCATCTGTACCACAGTCATATTCCCTATTGGTTCCACATATTTTATTTCCAAAAATTGCAAACCAGCATCTCTGATAGTAGATAGATGTAGCTTCATCAGCTCTTGCCATGCTAGGAAGTTGTCTTTGTTTAGCTTTGGGATCTCCCTTTGGTAAGACATCACTGATCTTTAGCTTAGGTCTTAAAACCTTCTCTGAAAGAACTTGAAGCTCTGATACCAATTGTTGGAAATGAGATAAGTAACTGAGAGGGGAGGGGTGAATCATTACTTCAAAATAAATCATTTGTCCCTTAGATGTATTAAATACTTTAACACTATTATTCAGTCAATTAAGATATTCTTCTATAACTCGGGTGTCAAAGCAATATTTATAATATTCAATGCAATTATACTTTAGTAAGTGCAGAAATATAAAGCATGAAACAAATAACATATACACATGTGACACCAAGATTTAACGTGGAAACCCAATATGGGAAAAATCACCAATGTAACTAGTTACTATTTTTCACTCTTCTAAAGTGAGTCCTATTAGGAGCCAACCCTGTTAAAGGTTACAATAACACAATGTTAGGTGTGACCCTGCTAAAGGATTTATTCACCCTGTGAGGAGTGGCCTTGTTAGAGGTCTTCAACACTTCAACATAGAAATGCTACCTTGTGAGAGGATTTACAAAAATACTATTAACTCTACTCTATTAAGAGATTTGAGATCATTGATACAATTGTTAGAGGGTAACAATAAATTGAACTATATGTGTAAGAAATTGTCCTTTCTAATTCAGATCTCTATTCTAATTATGACTGGATCCTTGCTAATCAGATATACTATTGTAGCTCCGAGTGATCTATACTCAATCAAAATCCCATATGATTTCACCTTCACTCTTCATGTCACAGAATTCCACACTTCTACTTATTCCACCTTTTCACACTCTTCTACTTTTTCTTATCTTTCCTTGTTCCTTTTTTTCCATCCAAACTTGATGTTTCATATATATGATGAGCCCTGTCAAGTCAGCTTAAATACACTTCTAAATAAGTAATAAATCACAATTCAGTCAGCCTCATATAATCAATTAATTATGAAATGTAATTCACTATTAGTCAGGTGGCATTGAATGCCTGACCATGACTGAAATGCCTGAGTGACTCGGTCAACACTGAACTTATTCAGTACCTGACTAAACTCGGTCAACACTAAAACAACTCATTCTATTCAAAATCTGCAAAATAGTTACATGAGAAAGTACAAAATATGCCAAGGAATATTTACATTCACTTGCACACAATCTCCATAAAACATGAACCAATGGCTACAAAATGCATTATAAAGGTGCAAAGGAACAAAAAGCTTACTAAGCCGCCTTCCTCTCAAATTTTGAACCCCTAAAAATGAGAAGGAAGATCAGATATATTCCCCCTCATGGCTGAATTCAAAAATCTAATCCCCTCCAAAAGGCCTCTAAATCATCGAAACCCTAGTTCAAAGGAATAATTGTTTCCCTAAATCTAGCCCCTAATGTTGGAGTTTGAAAAATTTACATCCTCTTTCATTACATTACCAACATATATAAAATATCTCAAAACTACACAATACCCATATAACCTAACCTCCACCATACATGAATACCCTAACCCATGGAATATACCCAAAATATACCAAACTCGACACCATAATTAAGGTCAAAATGACCACAGTATATGCAAAAAATATCCATCCTTTGTGGCATATGTTGTACAGTCGTGGCATTGGGAATGGTCTTTCATTCGTTGTAGTTGTATTGAAGCATTTACTCTTCTCTGATAGCGGACTTCAAATCTACCAAAACTTGGGCATATGCATTGTTTTCACATTTCATTTGGCATTTTACATTTGGGGAAGATGTTAGGGTTTTTAAAACCCTAACCTTATGGCGCCGCCATGCTTTGATTGTGGCACTATTTTTGGCTTCTATGTTGTGTTGATGGGACTTTGTGACCGGGTCTGCCAATAGATGTAAGTTGTCACTGGATACCGGGGTACTGGCCAACTTTGCCTTTAAAGGTTGTCCAAGGAAAAGAGATTCCCTAGGCCTTCAAGCATGTGAGAGTCGGGTCTCAACCATGCAGGGGCTCAGTTGGGAATGGGACTATTTTGTTCAGGGGGATAGCTGGTTATCTTGACTCATCTTCTCCAGGGATTTAGGTAAGTGGGGGTTCCTTCAAGCATTCATTAAATTCATCAAATAACCTTGAAAAGATATGTCACATTTAGAATTATTTCATCTACCTATAGTTATGCTAAACATTCAAGACATCAACCATGCTATAACATACTACACTAAATACTGAAGAAATATAGAACCATCAGCTCATATTTAATCAATAGAAAGAGAAAAGAAGGTCGTTAATCTACTTAAAATATCAGAGCAAGGGAAATAAAGAACATACAACACAAAAGATTGTTAATCCAGAGATTAGAATGCTAACAACATCATTGAGAGAATCCTTCCTTCTTCATTAACATGTTTCCAGCTAGCACTGGTGCATACAATAATCGTGGCTCCAAGGGAGCATCTAAGTATTGAGAAACTATAATGACTAAGCAGCATTGAGCTTTGCAACTCAAAAAATCAAAATGCTATAACTATGGGCTGCAAAATTATCAATTTTTCCAGCCCTTGGAATGAGGTCGGACTTATTATTTATACACAAGTTTTCCCTAATCTTAACCTAACTTACTTTACACTTCAAGCAATATAACACAATTTCCAATGGCCGAAACTACTTGCATCATGCTACAAAGACCTTGATATGGAAAAGGTCTAACATGTTAGAAGAATAAGACAAGAAAGGAGGAGTGGAAGAATCAGCCTCGAGAAGAGAGCCGAGAGGAGAAAAGAATAAATATGATCCCCTGAGGATCAAGGCTACATGCCTCATTAATGGAAAAGTGTCTCCTTGTCTCCAAAGTGCTAGGTGTTATGCTAAAGTGGTGCCCACCTGTCAGAACCTTCTTGTCAAGCCGATGTACCCTGTTGGAGTCACCTACCTTCTGCCATCCTTATTAACCACCTTGAAAGTGACCGGTCAGCTTTGAGAACCAGGACACTGGTCACCAAAAGAATACAAAACTATTGGACTTGGAACTCCAGGATCTAGAAGCTTGCACTCCCAAAGAATGAATAAATACAAAATACATCTCCTAATATTCATCTTCGGAGCCGAAAGGATTTTATTGTTCCTTAGTATCATTGAAGTTTTGTAGAAGTCGGGGGATCTAGTCTTAGTTGATGTCCTTGAGGCTGGCCCGGTGGTACTTGACCACATTCACATGTTCTCCCAGATCTGGAATATTTGCCTTGAATTCTATGGCCATCTTGGTTGTGTCATGACTTTGGAGCACCATGCGAGTCATCCATGTCATTTTTTCTCCATCTATTCCCTCTGGGCATCCATACCGAGACTCCATTAGCTTGTCAAATTTTCCCATGACATATTCCTCCGGAATGCACCTTTCAGTGCTAAAGGGATCAGCTCTGGAGACCTTCAAGATGAATGACTTGTACAAATTAAAATAATATTAAACTTCTTGGACTTTGTCATGCAAGGTCCCTACCAGTTGCTTAATTACCCCCAATGTGAGGTCAAGTTTGGAGTGCTGGGCCCGGACAAAGTCAAAAGACTCCTCTCCCAAAATTCTAACCTCGGAGACAACTTCTTCTCCAATGCTGATGAGTTCTTCAAACTCAACCTTCCATGCTTCATAATTTTCAATGTCTCCCTCCCAGAAGGAGATGGTGGTTTCATCCTGGTGCAAGATATTGTTGGCAGCATATAAGTTTGGAAGTGTGGTTACTAGGAAATGCCAGACATTTCCTACCTATTCTGTAACCCACTCATCAACTGCCTAGGCCTTTCTTTTCATCGCCCTTAGTGAATCTATGTCTCTTTGAGGAAGTGTTTCCCTAGACATGGAGAAATTTGGGGGGATGGCAGTAATAGGCTGTGCAAGATCTTTCAACAACCCCATGTGGTTTGCACTTTTTTCCTTTTTTGCCCTCAATTTTTGGGCCTCCTTTTCATAGCGGGCCTCTACCGCTTTGGCCACTTCTTTTAATAGGTCCACTTCACCCTATTTCCCTCTCTTCCCAAAAGATTGTTTACTGATGGAATATTCATCAGCCTTGGCTTTTGCTTTGTCTGCATCCAAGGAAGGTGTTGTGATCACCACAACTGTATCTCCGCCCAGCCTAGTTCAAAGAGTTTGGACTGTTTGGGCTTTATTGGCCTTGGGAGGATTTTGCATTTGTTCCATCATCTCCACCAAGGAGAGATGGGCCTTGGGTGTTATTGGGGCCTTCCTCTTCCAGGACTCCACCAACCATTCTGGTGGTAGGGGTGGTTTTGTAGCTAGAATTTTTTCCTGTGGCTCCCCTCCAGGGTTTTTTTGGTTTGACCCAATATTCTGAGCCATTTTTGACTCCTTCCTTATATATTCAAGCCCTCTGGTAATATTTACCCTAGTGGCACTTGTTTCTTTTGCCCCAATGTTTGCATTGGTAGCAGCATCAATATAGACATATGTTTCTATGGGGTTTTGTTCCCCACCCTGCTGTTGTTCTTCATTGGCCTTTTCCATCAAGATATTTTCTACTATTGGTGCATTCTGTGGAGGTGGTGGAAGTATCATGCCAATATTCAACATTTGGGTCACTAAAATTACCTCACCAAATGTTACCCTTGGAGGTGGCGTTTGGAATATGTTAGTTGGGGTTATAGTTGATCCTGTCGATCTGGTTCCCCAGACTGATGCCAGTTGCCTATCCCATTCTTGCTTGCCCTCCATAGTCCCTACAATCTGTATCTCTAGGACACTAGAGATGTTCACCTATCCTTGTTATTTTTCTCCCTCTACCTGGGTTTCTTGCTTTTGGGTAGCTTCCTTCTTTAGGACATTCCTTTCAAGAGGGGGCATCATTTCCTCTTAGGCAACTATCTCTCCAACTGTCATCCCAATATCTCCCTGCAAGTTCCCAAATTCATTAGTCCCAAATAAATCATCAAATTCATCACATGGAGGGGAGTTCTCTGGGATATCCTCAGGTTCTTTGTCTAGCTCTGAAGAGTTGGAAGAATGAATTTGTATTTCTTCCATGCTTTGCATTCGAAGTTCTGGCTCCACCTTTGGCTAAGGGTTAGTCTTCTTTTTCTTTCTCCTAGTTATCAAAGGGGGCCCTGTATCCATCATAGCTACCTACTCTTCTTCTGCTCTGGTCCCTATTGATCGAACCATCAATGCTACCAATGAAGGGGAAGAAGGAGGACGGACAGTTTCGGTCATACGTACCGAGGTGGCCAATCGCATGATTAACTTATCTTTCATTTGCTAGGATATTGCGAGCATCTCTTGAATTTTATCTATTATGGGGGTCACAAATGGGGTTTTTGATGGGGTCCCCATTATCCTTTTTCCTATATCCTCCCCTTGCAAGGAGGTTCTAGCCCCAGAAGTTGAGTCCCGCACAAACATGCCAACTTTGTGTGTGCTCCTTGGGGATGCCTTTTTAAAATATGTGTGGCTACATTCAACCACATCATGGGTGAGATCCTCAATTGTTGGACCTTCCTGGGTGTTCCATTCTACTGGAGGGAGAGCCATTTTGTCTACTCCTTTATCTTTATATTGTGGGTCCATAGTGGACCCGGTGTCTGAGAAGTCATCTGGGAACTTCCGAAGCTTCAGCCTCTCCATCATCCCCATTGTCATCCAGATGAAGTGCCAGCTCCAGACTTCAAAATCATCTTGGAAATCTTCCTAAAAATTCTCCATGTGAAATGCATGGGGCTTTTATACCCAGGTAAGTGTCGTTGTTTTTTTTCCTAGCGGATCAAAGTTCTTGCGTGCCAGATATAATTCATTTAAGTCCAAGCTTTTAAGATCACTATCTGCCTCTCTTGCCACGATTGGATTACACAAGTAATTCCTATAGGTGATTGGGAATGGAACATTTATTACCTTCTTCACTGTGAAGAGGGTGGGTAGCTCCAAAATTTGTCGGCAGTACTCCAAAAGAATTATTTTGTTCCCACAGTGCTTGCAAAACAAATAGGGTTTCTTGGAGAAGTCAGTCACCCGAATATAAGTGTGTTGTTGGAACTGAATGTAATAGTGGCCATAACTTCTGACCAAATCCATTACATCCTTGGAAAGGCAGTACCCAACATCCCAGGTAGGTGTGAGGAGATTGTATTAAATGAAGGCATAATTTACTCAACAGAAGCTAAGGAAACTAGACTCCCATTAGATTTGTCGGAAATAATCCCAGGGAGCCTTTTGGCCCGGACTGACCCTAAGTACACCTGTTGTGAGTAGCCCATTTTTGACAGGGCATTTTTGTGCTAGGGCCTAGAGAACATAGGACGTCATGTAGAATTTAGAGGTCTGGGTGACCTAGAGGAACTGAGAGTCCCCATGATTTGAGATGATGGTGCCCCAATAAAATTATTTCTCGCCGGAAGAGATGTCGAGCAAGAAGTAGTACATCCATGCTAAAAATTCATAGGCATGGGGTTTTCCAAAGATCCTACATAATGCTATGATCCCCATCTGTATGCTTTCCTTGAATTCTAATAGGGGGATTTCTAGCCTCATCCTTTTGGAGTCTTTCTTTGGCATCTTCAACTAGTTGTTGTTCAGATACTGTCGGTCCATGTGTTCCAAATCCATAAATTTCTACAAGCCATGGACTAGGTGATGATGGCTGCATCATTGAATTGGGGAATTCCTAGACTAGCCTAAAAATTCGTAGCATCCAAAAACACCATAGGAGTTGGGTACCCGGTCGGGACCGAGGCAACCAACATGATGGCCTGGATAGATGAATTGTAGTGCATGGCCAGAGTAAGAATAAGTTTTGGGGATTGCATGAAGCATGGGAAACAAGCAACCTTTAGAATCCTAGAGTTGCTAATATTAATGGCCATAGAGTTGCTAATATTAATGGCCAATGGGTCTATAGTCGTTCATTGGATATACATCATTTTTACTAGGGCTTGCATTTCTACTCATATTCTAACACTGCTGTCGGTAATCAACTGAAATTTGGAATCAATATTTGATCCCGTGATAGTGTTTTCCTTAAAGTACTTCATGGTTAGGGGAAGCTTTTCCAGGGCCCTCTTGATCTTAGTCCGGACAGATGCCCTGGTGACTGCCATGGTGGGGATATCTGGACTCCTGGGTGGAGAAGATGTAGATGCCTCCAACATGATTAATGAATTCGATGTTGTCAACCTGCAAGGCAAGACAAATGTCAGAATTTATATAAGATAAAATGCTACTCTAGGTTTTGGAGATCTTACCATCACATCTGCACCTGCAAGAGTTAGTTTGTCAAATCCTAGGAAAGATATGCGTATAATGAAAACTAAGGAAACTCACCAACATCTATGCCTTTAGAGATTCCAGTACATATGATACAAGTGAAATAGGAGCCAGATGAGGACATAGGACCCAGAGTCTGAAAACTAACCGTTGGGTGACATGGCGGAAAGATGAGCTATACTAAGCTGACGTGGGTGTCACATGACCATGCAGTAAATAGGAGTTATGGAAATAATTCTCCCAACTATCTGAACATGCACAAAGTAGAAGCCAATTGGTTGGACTTGAATGTGTGTATGGAAAATAAATTTGCCATTAAGAATGACTCGATAGATGAGAGAGAAAACTGCCATTATTCGAACCAGCGAGGAGCAAAGTCTGAAACAGGTGATATTTTGCCAAGAGGGAGAGCTCATGAATTTGGGGAAATAGGAATTAGGATGCGGTGAGCTCAACATATTTTTGGAAGGATATACACTAGGAATATAGCATAATACAAGAGGCTGAAGGTTGAGTCTTATATACATAAATTTTACAAAAACATACACAATATACAAAGCAACCTACATCATCCAGAACGCATGATAAACCACCCTATATTACAACTGCACAAAGGGAAAACAACCCTCTACCAGTGCCAACCTACCAATGGGAGGCAATAGAAAGACTAGTTCCATGAGGCATGGCGAGACACAAACACAACCGAAACCAAACAAAACAATAAAAAAAGCAAAATGAAAACAAACACAGCGGAAAAAAAACTAGGAAACAAGAAAGAATGGAAAGATGAGGGCTGAGAGCCTACCTGAAAACATAGAAGAAACAAAGAAGGTGAGCATGGGAAGTGCCCTGCAACAATTTAGCCTTGAGAATCACCGTGAGCGAGCACTGCAAACCCCTGGCAATCAACCACTAAGCATGGGAGAAAAATTTGTTTAATTCACCTTAATTCTCCTTAATTCGCTCTGAGTGCACCAAGTATTTTAATCATGGTAATTGTGAAAATGACAGGTAACTTCTATTTATACCACTAGGGTAAAAATAGGTTACGATCTTTTCCACAAACTCTAGAATAGACAGACCTCCAGACTCCGGGCCCAGGGATTCCATGCAACTATGCCTTGTGGTGAGAGAAGACATAATAGAAGAGAATCCCAGAGTCTAGAATTCAGCTCTAGACAGAAAAAACAAACTCCAAGACTGGGCTCAGAGGCACAAAATACAGAAAGCAAAAGAAAGAAAAACCTCACACGAGAAAATCCGTGAGGGAAAAAACAAAGGAAGAAAAAAAAACAAGGCAAGAGCAAAAGTGAAAAAAGGGGGGACCCAACATTTTTCACACAAAATGTAGGGATGGGTATGTAGGGCATAAAAAATGGTGACTATCTGGGATGAATGCCTTAGCACATTTGAGAACTGCAAAATCTCTGGTTAGCAAAACCGAAATCAATTGTTACTTGGAGCATCCTGCTCGCAAGGTGTGAAGCATCTGAGAAAATCTGGCCCATACATGATTCAATCCTTGGTCTTTCATCAGTTGTGACATGTGTTCTTTGAAAGGAAATCAAAATGATGACCTCTGGGAGAAGTAGAGAAGAGGCACTAAATATATCGAACCAAAGGCATCAAATTTTCTCTTTTCTCCTGGATACCAAAATTCCTCCATTCTTTAGTTGTCATTATTTTCCCTTCTTGGATGGGAAGGCGATACTCCTTTCACCATTAAGCTTAAGCTAATTCTAACAGTGGTACTTCTTTCACCTTTCCATCCACTTCAAATTGCTAAATAGGGGAGATAATTTTAGACCCGAAAAGAATTTAAATGGTTTTTATACTTGGGCCAACAAACTAGTGTGACCAATCTACTCTCAGTGTGTCTGATTACTTGTTCTTTTTTATTTTGATCTAACTGATTTCTAGACTTCTGGGAGATGAATCTAAAGAAGATTACTCATATCCTATTACCTAACTTACAAAATAACTCTGGAGTGCAAACCAATTCTACCATGCTAACAATAGATTCCAAGTTCACTACAATGCAAAAGGTACTGTTCTAGAGACTAGAGGTTATGCGAAGCATACCAGTCTACAAAATGGCAGGAAAAACACTAGGAACTTGAAAAAGAAAGAACGAAGCCTAAAAAAAATGAAAAGAAAAGGGGGCAGTCCCAGAGGACAACCAACAAAACTATTTACAAGGTAAGGCACCCCAAACAAAGCACTGGGAAGGATATTTAAAAGGACTTTACATAAAATACAAATCTAGACAAACTCACCTCATTCAAAATAATGCTTGAGAAACTGTCCATTGAAGGGAAATGGAACAAATTATATGGTCATGGTACTAAGGCAATAAGTATTTTCTCTGTAGATCTCAAATATTAGATATTGTCCAAGCTAGAGCCGCTAGAATTTGGTGTGCTTTCCTTTCTTTTCCCAGGCCTTGTCCCACAAAAGGACTAAGTCTAAAATTTGAAATGCCTTATATGGGCTCTTTGGTAAAACAATCATTTTACTACTGCTTGGTGATGTGCAAAGTGTTTGAGGGTCGTGTCTCTTTGTTTTTCAATTCTCACTAGGTTCAAAAGCTGGACTTCCATGATGTTGTCCTGATTGCTGAATTCCTACATGAACTGTAACACCGAGATCTATAGGTTAATAGGGAACACTAGGTTTTGGCCATAAATTAGGTGGATGGGGAAGTCCCCAGCGCTTCCTTAATTTGAATATGATCTTCCCAGAGAGCGAATCTCAACTTTTGGTGCCAGTCCCATGGGTTTTTTTCTAACAGATGCTTGATCACTTAGAGTAAATTTTTGTTAGTCGATTCAGCAACATCGTTCCCTTGAGGGTAATAGTTACTGGATAAATTTAGAGTGATTCTTCTGTCATAGGTCCATTCAAGTAATTGTACTGGAGAAAATGCCAGACCATTGTCACATACTATAGCAAAGGGCATCCCAAATCTTGTGATGATGTTTTCTTCAAGGAATTTTATAACTACATCTATCATATTGTTTTTACAAGGAATTGCCTCAGACCACCGGGTGCAATAATCAATAGTAGTTAGAATGTACTGGTGGTTGGCAGAAGAGTTGGGGTTGATCTCCCAGTCAAAGTCAAATGCCCATTGGGCAAAGGGTCTAGCTTCGAAGACCGGCTGTAAAGGCATAGCCAAGTTCCATTCACGATGTGCCACAGTTTGGCAAGTGTGTCATTTCCTGACATGATTGTAGACATCCTTAAATATACAGGGCCAATAGTATCTGGCCTGGAGGATTTGATGGGTGGTGGCATTAGCTGAGCCATGCCCGGTTCTAAACTGCCCATGAAATTCTTCAATCATTTTTGTAGCCTAGTCTGTGTCTATGCATCAAAGATATACCCCTTCATAATTCCTGCAAAAAAGTGTGTCATTTTTTATCATGAAGTGTGTGCTTTTCAATCATAGGGTACGACATTTGTTTGGAGGCAATCCCTCTAAGCATTTTTTGTTCAACAACAAGTATACCGGGTTTGTGTACCATGGATCTTGAGTGATGGAATCCACTATATATGCCTAACATTTGATGTGTGGAGTCTCTTTTGCCATCACTCTACATAGTCCCTAACCTCGGACTATCTTCATGGGTTGTATTTCCAAATCATACTCTTGGAGGATGGCCATCCATTTCCCCCATCTTTCACCCAATTCACTCTGCATCAGCAGAGATTTTAGTACCTGGTCTGGGATGATAGCATGCACTTTGCTCCAAAGAATATAATGTCAGAATTTCTTCATGACGTGGACAAGAGAAAAGGCCTATTTTTCCAAAGGTGAATACTAGACTTTGGCATTTTTAAAGGGGGAGGTCATGAAATCTATCGTTCATTCTTCCCCTTTGATCTTCTGGGTCAAAATTGTCACGGAAGAATGCAGCGAGGCAAAGGAGTATATGTAAAAGGGGAGGGAATAGTCTAGGCTAGCCAAGACTGGGGCCTTCACTATTGTTTGTTTAATCTGGGTGAATGCCCACTTTTCCTCAGGGCTCCACTCAATCTTACTATCTTCATCATTTCATTGAGTGGCTTTATGATCTTGGCAAATCTGGTGATGAACTGCTAGACAAAATTGATCTTCCCAAAGAAAGATCTCATTTCCTTCTTGTTGTTGGGCATTTGTAGATTCAACAACGCTTCAACTCTCTCAGGGTCAATGCATATACCCTTCTTGGAGACAATATGCATGAGCAGCTTCCCTTCAGTAACCCCAAATATACATTTCTTGGGGTTGAGGGATATTCCATACCGGCAACATCTCTGGCAAATTTGGGCAAGGTGGGAAGAATGATCATGCCTGTCGCAGGAAAAGATGGTCAAATCATCCATGTAGATGATTATACACTGGCTCACAAGGCCCATGAACGTGATCTCCATAGCCCTTTGAAATGTGGCCCCAGTGTTGATCAAGCCAAAGGGCATTCTCCGATATGAAAACTTTCCCCACTTGGTGGTTAATGCCATTTTATCTCTATCCTCATACTTAACCATAACTTAGTTATACCCAGAGTACCCATCTAGGAAAGACATCATTTGTGATCCATTCATAATTTGCAATACCTCATCCAATGAGGGGAGAGGGTGATTATCCTTTTTAGATGCTTTATTCAAATTTCAAAAATCCATGCAAAGGTGGATCTCATCGCTTTTCTTCTGCATAGGGACAAGGTTGGAAACCCACATAGTATGCTGGATTGGAAAGATGATCCGAGCTGCTAGTAGTTTTTGAACCTCCTGATGAATCAGAGGCTTGATCAATGGGTTGACCAGTCGTTGCTTTTTCCAGAAAGACTTATCATCAGGTTTAAGTGGGATAGTATGAGTCATAATGGATGTATCATAGGTTTTCAAGTCCTCATACCCCTACGCAATTACATCAATGTATTCTTAGAGAACCATGATAATCTTCTCCTTCTCCTCAGGGGAGAAAGAGGTGCCAATGTGTATCCATTTTTCTTCATCGGCCTGGCCGATGGTGACTTTCTCAAATTTACCTCCCTCAGAGGAGGATGATACCTTTTCCCATCCCTGAGGGTCCAAGTCAAAGATATGTTCAAGTGCAACCATCACCTTAGGGATGGTGTTGGTTGGTAGGTCCATGATCCCGTCATCTTCATCACCCTACCTAGTATCATCGTGATAGCTTTCTTCCACTATCTCATCCTTGAAAACACCAACATTGGCCATGAAGGCCAGGATATGTTGGCCATCCTCAAAGACCTAAAAATGGGTGACATTGTTTGGAATGGATAGGGTGGGGACCATCTCAATAGAGAATTTCCAGATATGGGATCCAACCATTTGCTTGAGAGTGTTGGCAAACACAGCACGAGCATCCAGAACATAGTTCCTTTTCTGAGGGATAAGATTAATGCTGAAGGCATCAAAATCTTTGATAAGGCTCCATGTCCAATTACGATATGTGGCTAGCCTTTTTTTGTGACAGGTGTATTGGCTCCAAAATTGCTTAATGATCAACTTTGAATCACCCAGGGCCCAGAGGTGAGTGATTCCTTTCCTTAGTGCAATTAGGAGTCCAAGGACCAAGGCCTCATACTCTGTGACATTATTTGTGTAGTTGAATTATATCCTATAAGATGTGAGGAAGGATTTCCCCCATGGGTTGATAAATTCTACTCTAGCCCCATAGCCTTGTTTGGATTGGGACCCGTCGAACTTAAGGGTCCACAAGTCATCATGTGTTGTCTGGGGCTGGGGAGACGGAGTGGTCTCTGGATTATCTCTGCGAGGACTGGGAGGAGCTTCCTCTAGCTCTAATGACATGTGGGTGAGGGCTTCCCCAGGGGAGATCTGCGGTTGAGATGCCTAAACTAGCGACACCATGGGGGTGTTGTTAAGGGACTTACTGGGCCCATGCATGCTTTCTTTATATTTCTATTCTTAGAAAGTATCAATGTGTTGGGTAGTAGTAGAGAGGCAAGGCTCACACTCTAGCTCTGAATGTTTCTGATAATGCACCCAGCACCATGTGCTAGACAAGAGTGTAACGGGGATCACTACTGTACCCTAAGAGTTAACCTCAACCCTCATTTTTTTGTCCAAGTCCTGGGTTCTCTGAGAAACTATGGGGTCCTCCCCAGGGGTGAAATCAAATGTTAAGATTTCGAGGGGTTTGTACACCCCGGGGGAAGTCTTAGAGAAGAGGACCCTACTTTGGTGAGGGCCTATTTCATATGGAGCTCACTTTAAACCTGGATCTAGTTCGATTCTCCCTCCCAAGGGAGCCATAAGTGGGAAAAGTTGGTCAAGAAATATCCATCCAAGGACTTGGACCAATTGTGACTTAGTAACATCCCACAGGTCTCTGGGATGTCTACCACTTGGATGTCAATCATGCTGACTATCCTAGGTCTTCAATGAGTTTAATCTGGACATTCTTCAACTCACCTACCATTTTTGCAGTAGTTTTATCCAGCTGGATTACTGCACCATTAGATAGGGTGGGGCAGAATTTGAGCTTCTGGCATATGGATAAAGGCATGATGTTGCCCGAAGCCTCAAAATCCACCAAGAAATTATGTATATTCTTCCCTTGTATATTCAATGCAAGTAGGAAGGGAGGATCTTCAGTGTTACTCTAGAAGATATCTGCATTGGCATCCTCAAAAGTGACAGTCTCGGGTCGGCAAATGACTGTTTCTAGGTTTCCCAAGAGCTTCAAAAGAGACTTCCTCTGGTCGAGATAGTTCAGCAAAACCTCCATCAAGGTCATGGAGGTGGTAGTTAATTCTAACACCTTTGTGATGTCAAACCTCCCCCAGGGGAATTGTTGACTTCCCTAGGCCAGGTCCTTATCTTTTTTGGAGCTAGATCCTTTTAGTGGGAAGGGATGATCCATTAAGTAGTCCCTGGGAGGGGTATCCTTGGAAGGCGTGGGTGTGTAAACTGGTCCTTTACCAGCCTGACTTTGAGTGTTGTAGGGAGTCTGTGGGTTGGTGAAGGCATTGGCCTTAAAGGCCAGAATAGATTCATCAAAGAACTCTTACAGATTGGGCTCTTCTTCATCTCCCTTGTCTATTCCAAAGAAGATGGTCTCATAGGTAAAGGTACTATGAGTAGGCTCTTTTGCAGATGTTTCTGAGGGCAATGGATCAATATATTGTTGCCTATTTGACTGGAAAATCAGGATGACCTTCTACAGGGTGGCACAGTTTGCCTCAAAATGAGAGCCGGTGTCGTGCAATCTACACCAGTTAGTCATCGGGTAGAAGTCTGCAAATTGTACAGAATGGTTGGGTCCAACACTACCCTGATTGGTGTTTTGGTTCTGAGGGGGACCTCCAACATTAGCATTGTTGTTCCATTACTGTTTATTGGCCTGAGACCTATTGTTGTAATTCCTTTCCCTGGTATTGGTATTTTTTTGGCCGAAGAAGATGTTCCCCCTCTGAGAATTGGAGTTGTGGGGTGCAAAGGACCCCGCCTTCAGTTGTCCCATGTCCATAGTCAATGAGGAAAATAATTTCTAGAGGGGTTTGACCTCGGTGGTCAGCTGGGTATTTGTGTCACAATGTGACAGTTGTTGTTGCTAGTTCCCAGGGAAGGCGACAACAGTCATCGGAGTCGAGGGTGAAAATCCTCCAGCCATGGATGACTGAAAGAAAGGCACTCTAGAAGGTTGTTTTTGTGGTTTTTTCATTTGCTGCGGCTGGCTCCAAAGAAAGGATTCCATACATGGTGCTCTCTAAGCTTGAGATGGCTATACATACTGGGCCTGCTGGTCTATTGGTGGTGGTGGGGCTTCGGCCATCATAGGGGCACCCATTGCCTGATTGGGGTTATATCCCCTAGCATAGGGAGTTTCATCGGGTACTATAATGTAGGGTAAGTTCTGCCCAATCCCACCCGAGGCTTTGTTCAAACTGTGAGAAAAATCCAAGGCTAGGTTGTAAACCTTCACCAAGGTGTCTTGGTCACTGGGGGTGGTAGTTCTCCAAAGGATAGTAGCAACAAAAGGGTCCATCATGTTTAGTTAGGTCTAGATGGTTACATCAGTGGATGGAATGGAGGGACCCATCCACCACTTCAAGGCATGTTGGAATTGGTGGTTGAATATTGTGAAGGATTCATTCAGTTCCTTCCTAACGGAGATGAACTGGCTGTGGGACCACACTGGGTCCACATGCATGTAGAAGGCTGCTAAGAAGGCATCCTCCATCTCCTGCCAGCTATTGATTGAGTTGGTGGGCAGGTTGAGGTACCAGTTCAACTTGTTCTGTCCCAAGGACAGAGGGAACATCTAGGTTGTAACATCTTCATGCTAGATTTGATGTCGGTTCATGGCATCTTTGTATGCCTGCAGATGCTCTTTTGCGGTCTGTGAGCCTAGATGCACCTGGGAACTATGAGTAGCACCTAGGAACTGTCCCATCGGGTACCTGGTGTTTCCAAATTAAACATCCATCAAGAGCATTGGGTTCTGAATGGATTGTAAGTTACTCCCCAAGATAGTCTAGGAGAGTTGGGTATTTTGGGATGTGCTAGATCCTCAAACAATGGTGGCTGGCTTAGCTTTCAGGGTCCATTTCTTTTGAGAAGGATACTTGAGTTCAACAAACCTTCCGGGGTTGGGGGCTAATTTAAGGATTCTATCGAATCTCGCAGGTGAAAATGATCCAATCCCACTGAAGGATTGATTCCTAAGATTATGGCTTGGGGAACCCTCATTCGGTGTGAAGTCTAAATCTTCAGCAGGGGACAAGCTCATGCCCTCCTTCTAGCACCAGTTTCTGTTGATGGGTTTTTTTGACCGAGTCTGCCAATAGATGTAAGTTGTCACCGGGTACCAGGGTACCGGCCAACTTCACCTGTAAAGGTTTTCCAGGGAAATGAGATTCCCTGGGATTTCAAGCATGTGAGGGTTGGGTCTTGACAGTACAATAGCTCAGTTGGGAATGTGACTATTTTTTTGGGGGGGATAGTTGGTTATCTTGGCTCATCTTCTTTGGGGATTTAGGCAAGTGGGGTATCCTACAAGTATTCATTAACTTTATCAAATAACCTTGAAAAGATACGTAAGGGTTAGAAGTATTTCATCTACGTATAGTTATGATAAACATTCAAGACATCAACCATTCTCTAACATACTACACTAAATACTGAAGAAATATAGAACCATCAACTCATATTTAATCAATAGTGAGGGAAAACAAGGTCGTTAATTTACTTAAAATATCAGAGAAAGGGACATAAAGAACATACAACACAAAAGATCGTTTATCTAGAGATTATAATCCTAACAACATCATTGAGAGAATCCTTCCTTCTTCATTAACATGTTTCTAGCCAGCACTAGTGCATACAATAATCGTGGCTCCAAGGGACATCTGACTACTGAGAAACTCTAACGACTAAGGAGCATTGAGCTATGCAACTCAAAAAATCAAAATGCTATAACTATGGACAACAAAATCATCAATTTTGTCAACCCTTGGAATGAGGTCGGACTTATTATTTATACACAAGTTTTCCCTAATCTTAACCTAACTTAATTTACACTTTAAGCAATATAATACAATTTTTGGTGGCCGGTGCTACTTGCGCCATGCTAGAAAGACCTTAATATGGAAAAGGTCTGACATGTCAGAAGAATAAAAAAAAAAAGGAGGAGTTGAAGAATTGGCCTTGAGAAGGGAGCTGGGAGGAGAAAAGAAGAAATCTAATCCCCCGGGGATCGAGGCTACATGCCTCATTAATGGAAAAGTGGCTCCCTGTCTCCAATGTGCCAGGTGCTATGCTGAAGCGGTGCCTTGGGAAGACCACCTGTCAAAACCTTCTTGTCAAGCTGACGTACCCTACTGGAGTCACCTACCTTCTGATATCCTTATTAACCACCTTGAAAGTGACCGGTCAGCTTTGGGAACTGGGACGCTGGTCACCAAAAGAATACAAAACTATTGGACCCATAACTCTGGGATCCGAAAGCTTGCACTCCCAAAGAATGAATAAATACAAAATACATCTCCTAAAAATAATCTCTAGAGCCTAGTGGATTTTATTGTTCCTTAGTATCATTGAAGGTCTATAGGAGTTGGGCGATCCTGTCTTCATCAATATCCTTGAGGCCGGCCTTTTGGTACTTGGCCACATCCACCTATTCGCCTAGATCTAGAACATTTGCCTTGAATTCTATGGCCATCTTGGTTGCGTTGTGACTTTGGAGCACCATGCAATTCATCCATGTAATTTTTTCTCCATCTATTCCCTCTGGGGATGCATACCGAGAATCCATTAGCTCGTTGAATTTTCCCACGACAAATTCCTCAAGAGTGCACATTTTAGTGCTAAAGGGATCAGCTCCGAAGACCTTTGAGATGAATGACCTCTACAAATTAAAATAATATTCAACTTCTTGGACTTTGTCATGCAAGGTCCCTACCAGTTGCTTGATTACCCCTAATGTGAGGTCAAGTCTGGAGTGTTGGGTCCAGACAAAGTCAAAAGACTCTTGTCCCAAACTTCTGGCCTCGGAGACAACTTCTTCTCCGATGTCGATGAGTTCTTGCAACTTAGCCTTTCATGCTTCATAATTTTCAATGTCTCCCTCCTAGATGGAGATGGTGGTTTTGGCCTGGTGTAAGATATTTCTAGCCGCATATAAGTTCACAAGTGTGGTTACTAGGAAATGTCAAACATTTCCTACCTGTTCTATAACCCATTAATCAACTGCTTGGGCCTTTCTTTTCATTGCACTTAGTGAATATATGTCACTTTGAGGAAGTGTTTCCCCAAACATGGAGACATTTGGGGGGATGGTAGTAATAGGCTGTGCAAGCTCTGTTTGTAGCCCCATGGGCTTTGCATTTTTTCCTTTTTTGCCATAAATTTTTGGGCCTCCTTTTCATAGTGGGCCTCTACCGCTTTGGCCACTTCTTTTAACAGGTCTAGTTCACCCTATTTCCCTCTCTTCCCCATAGATATTTTGGTGATGGAATATTCATCGGCCTTGGTCATTTCTTCGTCTGCATCCGGGGAAGGTGTTGTGATCACCACAACTGTATCTCCAGCTGACCCAGTCTAAAGAGTATGGACTATTTAGGCTTTCTTGGCCTTGGGAGGATTTTTCATTTGTGCCATCATCTCTACCAAGGAGAGATGGGCCTTGGGTGTTACTGGGGCCTTCCTCTTTTAGGACTCCACCAACTATTGTTGTGGTAGGGGTGGCTTTGTAGCTAGAATTTGTTCCTGTGGCTCCCCTCCGGGGTTTTTTTTGGTTTCCCCAATAGTCTGAGCCATTTCTAACTCCTTCCTTATATCTTCAGGCCCTTTGGCAATATTTAACCCTGTGGCACTTGTGTCTTTTGCCCTGGTGTCTGCATTGTTAGCAGCATCGATATCGACATCTATTTCTCCGGGGTTCTGTTCTCCACCCTACTGCTATTCTTCATTAGCCTTTTCTACCAGGATATTTTCTCCTATTGGTGCATTCTCTGGAGGTGGTGGAGGTATCAGACCAATATTCAATGTTTAAGCCACTATAATTACCTCACCAAATGTTACCCTTGGAGGCAGCATTTGGAATATGTTAGTTGGGGTTACAGTTGATCCCGTCGGTCTAGTTCCCCTGACTGATGCTATTTTCCTATCCCATTCTTTCCTACCCTCCATAGTCCCTGCAATCTATATCTTTAGGATGTCAAAGATGTTCACCTGTCCTTGTTCTTTTTCTCCCTCTACTCGATTTTCCAGCTTTTGGGCAGCTTCCTTCTCTGGGACGTTCCTTTCAAGAGGGGGCACCGTTTCCTCTTGGGCAACTATCTCTTCAACTGCCTGCCCGATATCTCCCCGCAAGTTCCCAAATTCATCAGTCCCAAATAAATCATTAAATTCACATGGAGGGGAGTTCTTCGTGATATCCTCAAGTTCTTTGTCCAGCTCCGGAGAGTCAAAAGAAAGAATTTGTATTTCTTGGATGCTTGGCATCCCAAGTTGTAGCTCCACCTTTGGCTAAGGGTTAGTCTTCTTTTTCTTTCTCCTAGTTATCAAAGGGGGCCCTACATCCATCATAGCTGCCTACTCCTCTTCCACTTGGGTCCCTGTTCCTTGGACCATCAATGTTTCCAGTGAAGGGGAAGAGGGAGGACGGACAGGTCCGGTCATACGTACCGGGGTGGCCAACCATGTGACTAACTTATCTTTCATTTGCTGGGAGACTGCTAGCATCTCTTGCATTTTCTATATTATGGGGGTCATAGATGGGGTTTGCGATGGGGTCCCCATTATCCTTTTTCCTCTATCCTCCCCTTGCGAGGAGGTTCTAGCCCCAGAAGTTGAGCCCCGCACAAACAGGCCAACTTTGTGTGTGCTCCTTGGGCATGCCTTTTTAAAATATGCATGGCTACATTCGACCACATTGTGGGTGAGATACTCAATTTTTGGACCTTCCTTTGTGTTCTAGTGTACTAGAGGTAGAGCCATTTTTTCTACTCATCTTTCTTTATATTGTGGGTCTACGGTGGACCTGGTGTCCGAGAAGTCATCTAGAAACTTTTGAAGCTTCAGCCTCTCCGTCATCCCCATTGTCATCTAGATGAAGTGTCAGCTTCAGACTTCAAAATCATCCTGGCAGTCTTCCCAAAAATCCTCCATGTGAAATGCATGGGGCTTTGATATCCAGGGAAGTGTCATTGCTATTTTGCCTAGCTGATCAAAGTTCTTCCACGCCAGATAGAATTCATTTAAGCCCAAGATTTTAAGCTCGCTATCCGCCTCTCTTGCCACGGTTAGACTACATGAGTAATTACCACAGGTGATTGGGAACAAAACATCTGTGTATGTAAATATGAGTGTGCATTCATGGAGCTTGGGCTCAAACTAGAAGTGGGTAATGTTGTAGAAGTTTAAATAACTCGGGCTCCCTGCATGTATTTGGCACTCAAGTTTAATAGAGCTCTGGCTCTCTCTCCTAGACCATGGGATCTACAAGACCTGGCTCTTCACATGTATTACTGTAAGACATTGTTTGTCCATGAATCTCGAGCTCCACTGCCACTTCTCTACATGCAACTTACAGATAAGTTACTCTCTCCTTTTCCTTGGCATTTACACTCTGTTATTTCGGTTGAACATGATGTTTACATTAGAGAGCTTTGAAATATTTGACATCTCTATTCGTGGATTTCAATAATCTGTTAATTCCACCATGTCTGTTATAATTATTTTTGGGGTTTATTATTACTTTGTTAGATAGACTTTTGTTGTGGTTCAGATAGCTCGAGTTTGGAGCTAACTTTTATAAATAACTACAAGTTTTTTTTCTTCATTCTTTGCTCAAGAAATTTTTATTAAAACACCCACATAGCTTATTTTGTTGACCTGGAGGTGTAAGCCCATGAATTTTTTTTAAAATCCGAATGGAAGAAACATTGTCAGCTCTACTCTGTGATTTTTTGTATTTGTCATATGCTGTCTTTATGGGATTTTGCATTCATGCTCGAACACCATCATTCTCTGTTGGAGAAAGGCTATTCATTTTTGAATAATTTTACTCTTTGTCATTATGCATATTGTCGTCATTGTATGTTAAGGTTGTTTTTTAGATGATGTCGCCATTATGTCTGAATGTTGTTACACTATGGAAACCGTGCCACTCTTTGTGCATAATGTCGCCACTGTGTACTAGATGTCTGCATATTTTTTGAGACTGTGCCCTATATTTATGCATAATGTCTAAGATTTACATTATATGGTCTATCTCTTCATTCATTTGAATAGTTCTGTTATGTATATATGCATATTCATTTTGGATTACAATGATGTCGACTTAATTTCATCTCTGCACATACACTGTACTTGGAACATGAATAACAATATTGTTATTACCTTCCATTCTTGCACAAAAGACTTACATTCTTGCACTTGAACATACCTCCAATAGTATTAAAACATTGAAACTATTTTCTTGATTTCTCTTTGAATATCAGCATCCTTGAACGAACACTTCCATTCTTGAATATGCACTTGATAATAAAAAAATGATACTATTATTTTCTTCTTTTCAATATGCACTGTCATTTGATTTGATTCATATATGCATACTCATTTGATAATGTTTATGCACTCATTGTATATGCATAACTAAAATAGCATAATCTTATATGTGGATAATCCATTTGATAACATTAAATGACATCTCACTTTTGTTGATGCATAACAGCAATCATCTTTTCCACAACATTACATTTAACCTTAACTTGTGCAGTAATGAAATAAATTGTTACCTCATTATTTGATTGCAAGCAATAATTGATCTCGTTTGAAGCACTCTATTCTTTTCACATACATCATCCATCTCTCATGGTATATGCATCTTCCAGCAACATTACTTTACTCTGCATTTTGTATCAATAGAATTTAAACTTGTAACAATATGCTTGCATCTTGTACCAACCTTTATGAACTGCATCTCCTTCTTCTATATCTTCTCATTTATGAAATCATGAAATCCTAGCATTCTTTCATAATGCATCTTGTGAGTTTCTATCACGGGCCTGTGACACTCACTCCATTTTTCTATATCATTCACAACTAGTGAATTCATATATCATACTTCTTTCTACATTTGAATACACTTCTACTCATTCTGTTTGCACACACAATCAAATCAACACACTAGGTTAGTGGATATAATTAACCAATCAATGTTTGTGTGTGAGTGCCATATGTAATGACATTCATGCATGAATATTGGTTGATTGGTTGTGTTTACCATCTTAACATGTTGATGTTCTGAAAAAGATTTCTCAGCTACAGGAACTAAGTCCCTTTAATTCATATTTTTGGTTTTACAATCATTAACTCTTGAATAATGTAGAATGATAACCATATATAGTAAAAGGTTTCATGGAGTTATGTCCCTTTGATACTTTTATTCAGTTGATGTAGATGCATGATTTTTCAATGTATTGATGTTATTGGTAGATTTATAGTTCTGAGAGTTTGATTGTTGTATGCTATTTTGGTTTCCATGCATTGCTTAGATCCAATTTGGATCTAATAATTTTATGTTTTCATGATGCATGAAAGGACCCTAGACCTAAAATGTAGAACTGACAGGAGGAAAGGACATGAAGACTTTGACAAAGTTCAAACATGAAGATTAAACAGAGGACAGAAAACTAGCTACCATATCATAGAGTAGACTTTTAGAAGGAAATCCATGGACCCCTACTCATGCTTCTAACATGCTTTCATTTGTGTAATTACCTTTAAGTTTCAATATGAAAGATGTAATATGGAAGAAATGTATGCTTATTGCATTTAGTTTGAATACACAATGTAATGATCAATGATGAATTTGAAAATCTGAATGTGATCAATATTTAGAGTATAATTTAATCTGATAAATGAATGCAATGGCAATGTATTTCATCTTCGTTAATGAATAGAAATGTTAAATATTTGTGCCTTCATGCAATTTTCTTATGTTTATGATTGTCATATTGCATGTGTAAAATTAGGATAACAATTCTGGCGACCTTTGCTAGATGTCTGCCCGCTAGACATGAAGTATAAAACTTATTTTTACGGAAATGGAGCCAAAACCAAAACATACAAATGCAGCCTTATTGAGTGAAAATGCAACCTAACTAGGACTCATGCAACCTAACTAGGACATTGTGCCTTGAATGCACTTTAATTAAAAAAAACTAACCTACTCTAACACTATCTAGTAGTTATACATGTTAGATAAAGCCATTAACTCACTGAGAAAAATAACTGCCCATTCTCCTTAGCTTAGAATTATCAACATGCTTAAGGACAAAAAGACTAACATGGATGCATGTTATGCATGTAATTAGTTGGTGTAACAAATTTTTTTGGGAAAATTTCTCACTTACTTGGCTAAATAGCTTAGAGGAAAAAACACTCTAAAAAGGATCCAAAAGGTGTAATGGCCCATCTTTGGCTTCATATTCTAATGGAATATCATGCTTAAGTGTGAAATTTCTAGTCTCTTGTTTATAGGACTCATTCGTTGCCAAATGCCTAATGGGGTAGCATCTAGATGGAGAAAACTTGGGAATTTGTATATGGTGCTCTGTCTCCTAAACACAGTCCTTCTGATATACATGAACTAATCTGAACTCCTTTGATGGAATGAGTTGCAGAAAAACTGAGACTGGATTATTATCAAGGCTCAAATAGACCTCTTCAAGATCATCCCAAAAAACTCATCCTCTTCATCCAAATTACCTCCATGCATTGATTCAACCTGAAAAATTACTTGGTCTCCTAGTTCCTAAAAGCATAAAACTTGCTCATGCTCATACTACTAACTTGAACCTAACGAAGATGCTAGTTGAGGCTTGTTGTCTTCCTCGACATAGTTGGGAAGTTCTTCAAAAAAAGTCTCTACATCTCTTGTTCAGCACTTTCTTCCCTCTAATCATTGTAAAGAGGCTCCTTAAGTTGTATCTAACAAGCTTCCTTGTATTTCACAGTTGTGGAAACCAACAGTCGTATTGTGTCTTTATGCTCCCATAGCTCTTTATCATGAAACTCCTTATGAGCTGTTAGCTTTCTTTGGAAATATTCTCCTTTTGTAGATGTAGCAGTACTAACTTTCATCAACTCTTTTTCACAAAATTCCTTTCAGTGTTGCTAGTTGGCTTGCAAGGGTTTCTTGACTTCTTTTCTGTTCTATAATAACCTCTTCATACTGCCTCCATTTGGCATCAAAATTCTCCTCTGCTTGTGTCTGCATATGCCTCTTCTATGTTTCCACCACTTCTTCATAGTGTTTCTTCTATTCTTCCAGCTCTTTATGCAGAACTGACTCATGATGTATGTAGAGCTGCATAGAATACTTCCTGTGGCGTTTCTCATGATAAGCCAACATCTCTTGTTGTTGTGCATGTTCCTGTAGGAAAAAATCCTCTTGCTGGTTCCTCAAATCTTGTTGAAATTCATATTATTGTTGCCTCTTGACATTCGCAATATGCATGGTCAAGTCCTGCAACATGTGCAACTGCATATTTTGACATGGATAAAAACTATCCAATGCATGTGCAAAATTAGGGTATCACTTCTCTTTCCTCATTAATGGGATAATGGGATAGTGATGAGCTACAATATGGCTTCTTTGTAACCACTATACTCTTCACTCTACTTGGATATGTGATGATCCCTCACGATCTTGTGAACTTTCTCTGTTCTCATCATTGGGATTGTTGGATAGAGATGAGCTACCACCTATCCTCTTTGCCTAAATCAGATTAGCTATGTGGCTTTCTCTTAGTACTCGGTCAACTGACCCCACTCTACTACGTGGCAACATCTCACAATCCTACTATGTTTTACAATGCTTGGCCTGTTAGACCACAAAATTACCAGAAATGACTAAGTGAGCGAGAAATGATGAAATATTTACTGTAAACAATTAAAGGCAGAGTTTCTTACCAATTTTTCCTATATGGAAACAATGAAATCTTGATGGGAAAAGATGAAATATTTTCTAGAAGTGATAACTTTTTTACCAAAAATGACACAATATTTTCGCAAATGATGAAAGTCTAGTCACAAATGATGGAATGCTTCCCTAGAAACAACCTTCAGCTTTCTGCTACATGTACTGCAACACAGAATGTGAGAAAATCATGGCCAACACCCCATAGTAGGCACCAAAATGTGATGTTTTATATTGTTTACCTGCAAATCTGCAACTCAACACTCAATATAACATTAGATTAGCAAGTTAGTCGATAGAAATAAATCAAGTTGATAAAACAAACTACTAAAACCATCCTCTTGCTTCCTATAAAGAAAGATACAGTTGAATTCTATTAATCCTCTCAGATTATTCACAATTTCAACTTGAATTGACAATTCTATGGTGGAAGATTCAATATACAATGCATAAATGCACCTAATTATGATATTTTTTTATATTTTAAATATAATTGAGATAAATTAAGCTAAGAACACAATCTAAAATGATGCAATTATTATTCTAGTTGATGAATTACAATGAAATTGTAATATAAGAATATTGTAACTATGCTCAAATGACTCCATATTCTCTTTCTCTTTTTTAATTCCATCCATACTTTAAGATTTTGAAAATGGTTCAGGAAGTACATTTCGGGCCTGAAGTTTACTTCCTGAAAAAATGATGGACTTTTGACTTAACTTTTTGTGATCAAGGAAGTGACTCAATAAACACAAACAAAGGAAAGAGAGTTCCAAATGGACACTTGATTTCCAACAATCGTTCCCAATTGACACCTAAATCTCAAAATCTTGACTATAATGAAAACAACTTAGGAAAAGGAAGAATGCAACCAATAGATAGCGAAGAAACCAATGTCTAAGAAACAATACATGACTAAGATACTATCTTAATGTATCAATAGGGGTCATGCAAATGATAATAATTAGTAGCACTATCGATGTTATGGATGAAAGAAAATACTGGTAAAGACACTCAATGTAACCAAATTTGCTATGAAAGACGGTCACTATCAAAGAAATTACACTGGTAGAAAATTTTATTATTCTATATAG
>MU226538.1:190429-211181 GCA_018584345.1 Thuja plicata
TATATATAAGTTGGCTTAGACACATGCGCCAAAACATCTAGCAAAAGATAAATAGGCATGTGATAGAGAATTTTATCATGCTAGTACGCTTAGGAAAAGCTAGATAGGTGTATGATAGGGTAAGGTTGAGATACTAAAATAGTGGTTTGGCCCCAACAACGATAGATATGATAGATGGTGGATTGGTCCAGGTACAAAGTTAGACACAATAGATAGTAGATTGACCCTCACAAATAAAGACATAATAGATAGTGGATTGGCCCCCACAAAGGAATATAAGATAAGACATAATTTTAAGATAAACATAGAGAAGGAATAGGACAGAGGTAAATCTCCATATCACTTGTCATGTATGGAAGAAGAATTAGGCTTGTCAATAGATGAATGATTTATGTTAACCGACACATGAAGATGTTTTTTTTATTTGACCAGACCTTACATTCACTAGTGGAATGGTCAAGCACTTGATGATATGCACAAAAAGAGTGTCTTTATTTATCACTAACATGGACTAGCTTATTTTAGCTTGGGCATGGTTATTTTTCTGTCTATAATTATTAGGCTTATTTTTCTAGAGTTGGCAAATATGTATAGTTTGTCTTCATCTTGTTACCTTATCAAATATGTATGGTTTGTCTTCATCCTATTACCTTACTTTCCTACAGTTGGCAAATATGTACTGTTTGTCTTCGTCTTGTTACCTTATCAATTTTTTTGTATTGTAAGGATGAGATTTGTCAGATGTAGCATCATAACTCTTGTTTATCTATTTACAATGAATTTTGATAGCTCGATGGTGTGAACTTTTAATCTCGAGCTGTTAAAGCCTAATGGGATGATGTGGACAGAAGTCTTATTTTCTACTACAGAACCAACTTGACTCTACTCTGTGATCTTTCTCCTAGATCCCTTAGGGTATTCACAACCCTAAACTGAGGTAAGTCACTATCATCTCTACCTCCCCTTCAAGACTCGGTCCCCATTGACATGTTGTTCAACTTCGCCTCACTAAACCTACACAAATAGATTCATTCAACCAATGTTTTCAGAACATTGTTTTCATTCTCTTCCCTAGCCCGACTAGTACTGAGCTCACCTAGGGTAAGATCTCCAGACTCTTTGTTGTTGCCTCTCCTACAGAAAATAAAAAGGAAACTATGTAGAAGTGCTCCTCTCGATTTCCATCCCAACACATGATTCTCACCATGGATTCAAAAATCTTCAGGGGCCATTAATGGTTACAACCCAGAATGGGTGAAGAACTAACAGCTTACAAAACATAAAATAAAGTAACTAATCTACTTGCATGCAAAAAGGAACCACAAAGAAACTTGATATCCACTAAATACACAGTCTGCAACTTCTCATTACTGGAAACAAAACAAAACAGTACAATAACATGCAAATCTCTAACTTTCCTATAGCTTCTCTTCTTCTTCAATCTCTCCCTTTTAGATCTCTAAAAGGAAGGCTTGGGATGTTATTAATAACCATCCTCTCATTGGAATGACTGTAACTATCCACATATTCACAAGCATCTCTTCAGGAGCCATTACAACTGACCATACTGTCCATAAAAGACAAGATCCACTTTTCACGAGCCATTACGACAGAATATCATCGAGAAAAAGTAAAGAAAATTGAGCTCTAGTGTTGGGTGAGCTTCTAGGAACCAATGTAGGCAAAGCTGCTAGGTACTAGTGTAGGTCGAGCTAATAGGCACCAGTGTAGGCCAAGCTGCTAGGCACTAGTGTAGACTGAGCTACTAGGAACCAGTGTAGGCCAACCTACTAGGCACTAGTGTAGGCCAAGATAGCTATGTTGGCTGAGTGCCAGTAATACCAAGCAGCTTATCGAAGGTTCCTGATGCCTTGGTTGGATTTCCAGGGGCTTACAAACTACCTCACACACACTCAACTAAAGGAAACCAACTAAGAAACCTATCTAGACATGGATTGATCTAGTCATATCCATCTTAGGGAAAAAATGACCTTCTAAGGTCCACACAAACTCTCCTAACTTGGCTCAAGTCAATACATGCCAGAAATAAAGAGCTAGGGGTTTGAGTTAGGTGTGCTGCTGTACCATACTCCCCTAGATAAAAGAAAGGTTAATCCATCCTTGGATTGAGCATGTTTGGATCAATTCCCAACCTCTTGAAGTCTGTTTCTCCGATCTAAGTAGCATCAACCTCATTTTTTTCATGTCATTTGACAAGGTGCTCCAGATAGTCTTTGTTCCTAGTCTTCTTGTAGACCCTTGAGTCTAGTATCTTTTCAGCTATCATAGATGGAGTAGGGGTTAATTTCAGATCTTTTACCTCATGTATTACCTGTTGAAGGTTCTGATTAGAATCTTGAATTGGTCCTTTGTATGCTATCAAATCTGCAATGTTGAAAACCTGCGACAACCCAATGTCTTCAAGAAGCTCCACCTTGTATGCATTGTTTCCATACTTTTCAAGTATCTTACATGGACCTAGCCTCTTCATTTGTAGCTTGTGAGGAACATGTTTTTGCAGCCTATGTTTTTTCAAGTGTACCATCACAAAGTCTCCAATCTTAAACTGAACATCCCTCTTTGTTGCATCCACCTTTTGCTTTACCTTTTTAGCATTTTCAATCAAGTTCTTTCTCACACTTTCATGGACTTCTCTCATTGAATGAGAAAATTCCTTAGCATATCCACTACTATGCATTCCTTCCTTCAATTCTCTAAGTTCAAAAATCCCTCTTGGGTGAAAGCCATAAACTATTTCAAAAGGACTCTTACCAGTTGATCTGTTCACTATATCATTGTATGCATATTCAGCTTGTCCAGTGAGTTGGTCCCATGCTTGACCATACTCCTTTGTGAGGCATCTCAGAAAGTTACCAAGACTCCTATTTGCTAGCTCTATTTGGCCATCTTTCTACGGATGGTAGGAAGATCCAAAAGACAAGTTAGTGCCAAGCTTTTTTCATAAGGTCTTCCAAAAATGGCTCATGAATTTGGTGTCCCTATCTAAAAAATTACTGAGTGTGAGTCCATGTGATGGGGAGGTCACCTTTCTCTCCTAGACTCCTACTCTCTTTTAGGAATCTTACTTTGGATCCTATCTACTTTAGGATCCTCTAGACTCACACTTGAGTCTCTTAGGGTTACTCTCAGACCCTAACCAGAAGGATTTTCTACACTCCATCTCTCCTAGGTTTCCTACCCACAAAAAAGTTCCACTCTTCACCTTATCTTTCTCTTCATGACTGAATATAGTTAGTCATGTACCTTCTCCTTCTATCTCTCTCTGCTACAAGTTCCCTAGCCAGACCATTCAGCTCGCCTAGGACTTGTCTACAATTCTTACTAGCCTCTTCTCAATACCAAACACAAAAATAGAATAAAAATACATGAGGGATGCTTCTTGATGGTCACACTCCATAGGATGGATTATAAGAGTCAAAAATTATCCATGAGACTTGACTGAATTCAAAATCCTACTCTACAAAAGTCTACACACAATAGACGAATACACAGAACACACAGGAAACTATCTCTTTATTGAAAATTAGAAAGTTTACAATTCACACACATGGAAAAATTCTTCTGCTAGCTTTCACAATTCTAGTTCTTCAACAACCTTCTACAAGTTTTCTCCCTCGATTATCTATTCGGCCTCTTCTTGATTTGTAACAGTTTTTAGGTTACCTAGCTGCCTGAGGATTCTAACTACCTCGGCTCTTTGTATTCCTCCTGCAACTGTCATCATTCTCATCATCAGCATGGTTGTCGATGTGGACAACATTCTCCTCCGTGTCACTGACTCTTCCACTTTCCTTGGTGGTATTGACTAGTCAATCTATTTTCTTCCTCTGTCCGCGACATCGTAACTCTTTTCTCAGCTTGGGTCCCGATCATACGTTTTCCTTACTCTGAAAGTTTAATTGCATAGTCGCGAGTCTTAAAACCATGCATGCCTTAACCCTGCGACCTTGTGATAGTCTGTTGTTGCGCTCTCACAACACTTTGAGATGAGCTGACGATTACCCTGCGACTCTGTGATGTATTGTTGTCACATACCTGCAACACTCATCAACTAACTGCCCATTCTTCTGTGACCTTACGATGCCTTGTTATCGCACGCTCGCAACTCTTCTAAACAAGCTGACGATTACCCTAAGAGTACATGATACATTGTTGTCGCGCTCTCGCACCTCTTGTAGATGAGCTACCAATTGCCTTGCGACTGTGCGATGAGCTCTCATCATGTCCTCGCAACACTCAAACACTGACTGCTGGTTACCTTGCAACTATGCGATAAGCATTGTCACGTCATTGCAAACTATTTTCCTTAGCCGCCGATCATTCTGCAACTTTGCAATACTTGTCATCGCACCGTCACACCCATTTCACACTAACCACCCATCAACTCGCGAGCTTGAGATACATTTTCATCGTGTTGTCACACCGGTTTCACACTAACCGCCATTAAACCGCTGACTTCGTGATTCACTGTTATCGCCTTGTCGCAGTCATTTCCTGTTAACCGCCAGTTTCCTTTCAACTTCGCGATACAATGTTTTATGTTGACCGCTGAGCATTTGTGACTTTGAGACAAGCATAATGTCACTGGCCCATTCTTGTGCTAGGAGTTAAGGACTGTTATGGTTTTGGATAACCGTGATCTGCTCCATTGATCACTCTGACCATTACTAGGGCTTGGAGCAAAAAACCCTAGGGTGCTCTGCACCACCATGGATCCTCACCCCTCCACTTAAAAACAATTGAGCAATGTTACAAGCATCATGAAAAGTCTTGCAAGGTATTAAATGAGCCATCTTTCTAAACATGTCCACAACAACATAAATACTCTCATATCCCTACCTTGTTCTTGGCAAACCAAATACAAAATCCATGCTTATGCATTCCCATGGTATGGTTGGGATTGGAAGTGGTTGATAAAGACCTGCATTGGAATATGTACCCTTTGTTTTTTGACACGCTACACAACTCTCAACATACTGTCTAATATCTCTATTCATTCTAGGCCAAAAATAGAGCCTAGTGACTAGCTCTTGAGTCTTACTAACTCCAAAATGACCACTAAGTGCTCCATTATGTTTTTCATGAATCAAATTCTCCCTCATAGACCCTTTAGGAACACAAATTTGACCTCCTTTAAACAATAAATTATTTTGCAAGGTATATTCAGAAAAATCGCCATGAAAGTTATTTTTAAACTCCTTGCATACGTCATAGATTTGAGAAAAATCTTCATCTTCAACATATAGGTCTTTGAAGCTATCAATACCTAGGCTTTGTAGCTGAACTTCTTGGACTATGAGCATCCTTTTCCTCAATGCATCAGCAACCTTATTTTTTACTCCCTTTTTATGCTTGATATTGAAAGTGTAGGCTTGTAGATACTCCACCCACTTCATGTGTTTTCTTCTAAATCAATATATACTATGAAATCCTTTGGCAGAAAGTAGTGCCTCCACTTCTTGAGTGCTTGGACTAGAGAATATAACTCTAAGTCATAAGAAGAGTAATTCTTCTTTGCATCATTTAGCTTCTCATTATGGAAATCTATTGATCTTCTTGCTTGGCTTATGATAGCCCCAATGGCCACATTACTTACATCACATTCTACTGTAAAAAGCTTATCAAATCTTGGAAGAACTAGAGTAGGCAACTATACTATTCTCTCCTTGAGTGTTTCAAACCCTTTCTTAGCCTGTGGTGTCCATTGAAACTTTTTCTTCATCCCACCTTTGATGGTGTCTAACATAGGTGCACAAATCCCACTGAAATGTCTAATAAACTTTCTGTAATACTGAGCTAAACCATGAAAAAATTTCACCTCTGTGGCAGCCTTGGGAGTAGGCCAACTTAAAATGGCATCCACCTTTTCTTGGTCCATTTTGAGGTTACCCTGTGACAAAAAAAAGTCAAGATATACAAGTTCCTACTTCATGAAGTCACACTTCTCCAAATTGATCATTAGGTTTTCATCATGCCATTTCTTGAAAACAATTTTCAAATGCCTAATATGCTCCTCCTTAGTTCTACTGAAAACTAAAATGTCATCTAGGTAGACAACAACAAATTTACCAATGCATTCTACCAATACCTCATTCATAATCCTCATAAAATTTAAGGGAGCATTAGAAAAACCAAATGGCATTAAAAGCCATTCATACAAACCTTCTATAGTTTTGAAGGTTGTCTTCCATTCATCTCCTTCATTAATCTTGATTTGGTGGTAGCCATTCTTAAGATCAATCTTGTTGAAGTACTTTGCCTCCCCTAAACAATCCATTAGGTCTTCAATTCTAGGTATTGGGAACCTATACCTAATGGTGATTCTATTTATGGCTCTAGAATCAATACAAAGTCTCCAAGGTCCTCCTTTCTTAGGTGCTAAAATAGTAGGGACTGCACATGGGCTTATGCTCTTTCTAATTAGGCCTTGGTCTAATAACTCTCTGATTTGGATGGCTATTTCCTCATTTTGTTGAGGGGTCATTTTATAGGTAGCTCCCGGTATAAAGTCAATCTTGTGGCTAACAAGTCTGTTAGGAGGTAGGGGAGTGGGATGGCCATCATTCACAATGTTTCTATACTCTTCAATTATTTCTTTTACCTCATTTTCTATCTCTAATTTCTTTACAGCAACTTCATCTTTTGGCTTCAATACTAAAGAAAATCCAACTCCTTCTCATTCTCCTATAATATTCAATAACTCCTTCTCACAAACAATGAGCACACTTGGACTTGATATTTTCATCTCTCCTTCTTCTATTAGTGACTAAATTTTGAAAGTCACCCCATCTTTATTGAATGAGTATGCATTATTGGTTCCATCATGCATGGCTTGCCTATCAAATTGCCATGGCTTTCCAAGTAGAAGGTGCCATGCATCCATGGGAAGAATGTCACATAGAACTCTATCCTTATACTTCCCAATGGTGAATTCTACCTGATAGGGAGCCCCCTTGGTAACCTTCTGAGTTTTCATGAAATTTTCTTAGGTCTCTCTAAGGACCTCTAGGGCTTCCTCAATCCACCCTCTAACAACTTGGAAAGATTCAATTCTTTCCCTCCAACGAAGAGACTACCTATCTTGTTAGATACACCATTCTTGTGTTCCTCAAGAAAACTCCTAAATTTCTCCAAGCCCTAATCTTAGTTTTGGATTTGCAGGAGGGCCAGGGCTTCAATCAACTCCATTCTTGGATTGCCAACTAGATTTGAAGCCACCAAGTTGAGCCATTTCTCCATCGAGTTTGGATTCCTATCTTTTACGCCTTATAGCCTTTTCCACCAATTAGGCCTCCTAAAAAGTAGGACAACACTTTTTCAGTGAAAAACCTTCAAAGGACCCTCAAATCTCTTGTGGTAGTCTTCAATTAAAGAAAAAACCCACAAGGATTTTCTAGGTCTCAGGGCCTAGTACTATCCGTACACCCTATTTCATGAAAATTGCTTCTTTCTTGTTTTTGGACTAGTTTTAGGTCTTTGGCTTCAAATCTTGGAAACTTGATGTCTTGGGCACTCCTCCACATTACTGAATACCTGCATAACATCACTCTTTACATCCATGGCCTTCTTGGCTCATGACAATAACCTCCTGCAACATTAAACTAACTGTTATCTAATCTTCCTAACCGGGCTATTCATTTAGCTCGCCTAGGGAAAGATCTTCAAAATCATTGTCAGCACTTTTGGAGCTCCCCCTTCTAGATTCTTGAAGCTCCATGGACCTAGTCTCCATTCCCAAGTGGTCGTATAGAACCAATGGTGGGAAGTGGAGTTAGATCCACATCTTTGCTTCTCAGTTAGAACTGGACAACAACCAGTCCAAAACTAAATAATTTACAAACTAAAAAAGAAAAACAACTAAAAATCAAACTAACTATTGGAAAAACTCCACAACATATGCACAAATGAATTCCATGGGTTACAGTCACAAATTCAATCCAGCTTCATTAATTTTCACCTTGTTTCATTCAAAACTCTCTGCTTAATAGTATACAGTCCATACACAATAAGCTCATAACCCTCAAATTAGGGTTTTCCACCACATATATACTCTAACTTAAATGTCTTCACCCTTGGTTAAACATCCCTTTGTCTAGACACTGAAATCTCAAGACAACCAAAAATGTTGTCAACAACTTTTGAAAAGTTGCTAATGTTGCTATGCAACAGTTTACATCTTTTACCCAATTCCACTTTCCTTGTGTTTCAACACTAGTATGACCTATCCAACCTTAGTTAGACCTTATAGAATACCTAAGGACTGTAAAGACCACCATGACATCACCCTATCATTTGCTGACATCATCAAGTACAGATCACTTAATTGAGCGAAAAAGAGCTATTTGACCAAATAGAAGCATACAAATGAAAACTGTCTAAAACACTCTTGGTCCAAATGACCTTATGTATTTACATTGCCCTACAAGAGGGTCTTTCACACCCTTAAACACCCAAAATAACATGAGACCGCCAAACATGCTGGCTTCTCAAGGGTGCTCATGCACCATACTACCAAGGCTAAGAGCTTATGTTACGTCTGGGGACAGGCGAATAGGATCAATTCCTTGTTGATTAAATTCATTCTTAGATACCCAAGTAGGTTCAGCCTTTGACATGCCTACCCACTAAATGAGATGCTCCATATAAGTTCCATATCTAGTCTTCTTCTTCTTCACCCGGGAGTCTAAAATCTTCACTACCCTTTGTGTTGAGGTAATGGCAATCTGAACATCTGCTGCTATGTCCTTACCATCTGACTATAACTCAGTGGCTAATGGTGTAGGTCCTTTATACTAGACTAAATCCTGCACATTGAAAATAGGAGATATTGCCAAATCTATTGGCAAGTCATGTTTATAGGCATTTTGCCCATACTTTGCATGAATCTTGCAAGGACCAATCCTCCTCATCTGTAGCTTGGTTGGGACTACCTTCTGCAATCTAGACTTGTTGAGATGTACCATCACAAGATCACCCACAGAAAATGGAAGATCTTTTCTTCCTTCATCAACTCTAACTTTAAATTTTTGTGTAGCCTCTTGGAGCTTCTTCTTTACTTGCTCATGAACTTCCTTCATGGATTGAGAAAAATCATCTGCATATGCACTCCTTCCTTCTACATTTTCCAAGTTTCTTAACTCTAACACACCTCTAGGGTGCAGCCCATAAACTATTTCAAAGGGGCTTTTTCCTGTTGTCCTATTTGCACTGTCATTGTAGGCATATCCAGCCTGTGGTAACATCTGATCCCACATCACTCCATACTCCTTTGTCAAGCACCTAAGGAGATTTCCTAGCACTCTATTGATCACTTCAGTCTGACCATCTGTTTGGGGATGGTAGGCTGACCCAAATAAGAGATTGGTTCCCAACCTTGTCCGCAAGGTCTTCCAAAAATGACCCATGAATTTTACATCTCTGTTAGATACTATGCTAATGGGTAAACCATGAATCTGGACCACTTCCTTAAAGAACAAATGTGCAATATGACTGGCATCATGGGTGGTTTCACAAGCAATGAAGTGACTCATCTTTCTAAACCTATCTACGACCACAAATATACTATCTAAACCAGTCTTGGTTCTAGGCAACCCAACAATACAATCCATACTAATACATTCCCAAGGCCTATTAGGAATGGGAAAGGGCTGATACAAACCTACATTAGATGAGATAGCCTTAGCTTTTTGGCAAATCAAACATTGCTCCACATACTTTCTGATGTCCTTCTGCATCCTAGGCCAATAATAGAACCTGTGCACTAGTTCTAGTGTCTTATTTAGGCCAAAATGCCCACTTAAGCTGCCATTGTGTTTCTCTTGAATAACATTCTCCCTCATAGATCCCTTAGGGATACATAGATGTCCTTCTCTAAACAATAGATCATTCTGAATAGTATAGTCTGCAAATTGACTATGGAAATGGTTTTTGAAGTCCTTACATACCTTGTATGCTTTTGAGAAGTCCCCATCACCTTCATAAAGCTCCTTGAAGCTTTCTATACCTATACTTTGTAGCTGCACCTCTTGGATTGTCAAGAGTCTCCTACTCAAAGAATAAACCACTTTATTCAACTACCCTTTCTTATGTTTGATAGTAAAGGTATAGGCCTACAAATATTCCATCCATTTAAGGTGTTCGTTGCTCAACTTCTCCTGAGAATTGATAAAACTCAAAGCTTTGTTATCAGTATAAACTACAAATTCCTTGGGCAACAAATAGTGCCTCGATTTTCTCAGGGATTGTACTAATGCATATAACTCTAGGTCATAAGAAGAATACCTCCTCTTGGCCTCATTCAACTTCTCACTATAAAATTCCACTAGCCTATTCTCTTGATTCAATACTGCCCCAACAGCTATACCACTTGCATCACATTCAAGGGTAAACAACTTGTCAAAATTTGGCAAAACCAAAATTGGTTGTGTTGCCACTCTCTTCTTCAATATTTCAAAACCTCTACCAGCCTCTGGAGTCCACTTAAATTTGGTCTTTACTCCTCCCTTAATTGTATCTAAGACTAGTGCACATATTTCACTAAAGCCTCTAATGAACTTCCTATAAAATTGTGCAAGTCCATGAAAACTTCTTACCTCAAAATGACATGTAGGGGTAGGCCAATTCAATATTGCTTCAACTTTTCTGGGATCCATCTTCAAGGTTCCTTGTGACACCACAAAACCAAGATAGATCAACTCTTGTTTCAAAAATTCACACTTTTCCAAGTTAATGGACAACTTCTCCTCATGAAGTTTCTTCATCACAATCTGCAAATGTTGGAGGTGTGCCTCTTTTTTCTTACTAAAAATTAGGATGTCATCTAGGTACACAACTACAAATCTTCCTATGTAGTCCTTCAACACTTTGTTCATCAACCTCATAAAGGTGCTTGGACCATTGCTAAGCCCAAAGGGAATGACCAACCATTCATAGTGCCATTCTATTGTCTTGAATGTTGTCTTACATTCATCACCCTCCTTAATTCTAATTTGATGGTACCCACTCTTCAAGTCCAATTTGGTGTAGTACCTTGCTCCTCCCAAACACTCCATAAGATCTTCAATCGTAGGAATGGGAAACTGGTATCTCACAGTGATCCTAATAATTGCTCTTGACTCTGTACAAAGCTTCCACTTGCCTCCCTTATTTGATGCTAGAACCACTGGCACTGCACATGGGCTAATGCTTTGCCTAATTAGGCCTTGGTCCAAAAGTTCTTGGACTTGTTTAGCTATCTCCTTGTTTTGGTCAGGAGTCACCTTGTATGCAGCCTTGTTTGGTAGAGATACTCTGGGTATGAATTCAATCTGATGACTTATGTCTCTTGGAGGTGGTAACATTACTAGTGTCCCATCACTAACTATGTCTTTAAACTCTTTCAATATCTCTTGCACTTCCCTTGGCAATGGTGTTTGTTTCATCTTCTTCTCTTCACTAGGCTTAAGCATGATAGCATAGTGTAGTCCTTCTTCACTCTTTACTGTCGACAAATATTCTTTACCTCCCTACAATAAGACATTAGACTCAGCTGATGTAGACCCCTCATCATCCACAAGTGACTGAATTCTATAAGTGGCCCCATCTTTCTTGAAAGAATAAGAATTCTTCTCTCCATCATCCATTGTTTTCCTATCAAACTGCCATGGCCTACCTAATATTAGGTGGCATGCATCCATTGGGAGTACATCACATAAGATTCTATCCACATACCTTCCTATTGAAAAATTAACCCATGCTTGCTCATTAACAAGAACATGTTGACCCTTGTTCAACCATGTCAATTTGTATGGGTTTGTATGGAGTATTTTTGTCAATCCTAACTTGCTGACTGCCTCCTCTGTGATAATATTATCAGTAGACCCTGATTCTATGATCATCTTGCAAACTTTCCCAAGAATCTTCCACTTTACTCTGAATAGTGCCCTCCTTTGTTTGGCTTCTTCTTTGACCGGCTCTTTAATGGGTATTCTCCTAATCATAAGATTCTCACCACTTTCTGAATCAAGGTTGATTTCAGGGGTTTTACCACTGTTATTATCCTCTTGAGCAATTTAATTTACTCTTTTCTCACCATGTGAGCTAGAAGCTTTCTTTGGGCATCTATAGGCTGGATGGCCTAGTTGATTGCAATGAAAACATTTTATGTTTGCAAAGTGTGAGGCTCTACCTGAACCTCCAAATCTACCTCTTACTCCACCTTGGAATCTTCTTCCTCTACTCATTTTGCCTCTACCACTGGTCTTATTGACTATCTCAGCCAATTTAGCTTCACCTTGGGACCTATAGTCACTGCCTCTGCCTGCAAAAATACCTGCAAAACTGCCTCTTCCTCTATTTTCTTTACCTCTACCTCTTCCTCTAGAGGTCTGATCATGTTTTCTCTTTCTCTTTTCTTCTATCCTTAGAGCCATTTGATAGCATTGTCTCACACTTGTTAAGGTAGCAATACTCATCTCCTCTTGTATAGACCACTTGAGCCCATTTTGATATCTAGCCAATCTGATGTTTTCATCCTCCACTATCTTGGACCTTAAACATAACTTCTGAAACTCCTCTGTATATGCTTGGACTTCAAGGTCTTTTTGTCTGAGATTTTGTCTCTTCCTATGCATTTGAACTTCATAGTCATCCGAGAGATAAGTTTGTTTTAGCTTAGCCAACATAGCTTTCCATGACACAATAGGGCTCTTGCCCTCTTTCTCCCTTTCATTATGAACATATTTCCACCAGGTAAGTGCTGGTCCTCTCAATCTAGACTTAGCCACCTTCATTTTTTGAGCATCAATCACCCCATCACACTCAAAGTGATTCTCAATACTGTCTATCCAGTCCAACACTAGATCAACATCCATTTGCCTATTAAAGAATGGCACACCCTTCAAATCTTTGCCACTTAGGGATTTAAGTGCCTTCAAGAAGGGTTCTTCTATTATAATAGGGTTAGGAGCAGGTGCTTCTTCTTCTAAGTCCAACTCCCTCTCCTTAGCTTCTTTTTCTTCCTTCTCATCTACCTTGTCCTTTACTCTATCTACCTTGTCTCAGACTTCATCCAAGAGTATCTCCATTTGAGCCAATCTCTCTCTTAGTAACCTTTTATCCTCTTCTTGTTCTTCAAATTTCTTGGCCAATTCAGCATTGGTCACCATCCTGCTAGATGCACTAGATTCCTCGTTTGAATCTTTGGTCTACAACATCCACTAGCTGCACTACTTCTTCTTCCCAAATCTTGAACTTGTGCTCTGATACCACTCTGATAGGGAGCCTCCTTGGTAACCTTCTGAGTTTTCTTGAACTCTTCTTAGGTCTCTCTAAGGACCTCTAGGGCTTCCTCAATCCACCCTCTAACAACTTGGAAAGATTCAATTCTTTCCCTCCAACCAAGAGACTACCTATCTTGTTAGATACACCATTCTTGTGTTCCTCAAGAACACTCCTCCTAAATTTCTCCAAGCCCTAATCTTAGTTTTTGATTTTTAGGAGGGCCAAGGCTTCAATCAACTCCATTCTTGGATTACAAACTAGATTTGAACCCATCAAGTTGAGCGATTTTTCCATCGAGTCTTGGATTCCTATCTTTTAGGCCTTGTAGCCTTTTTCCACCAATTAGGCCTCCTAAAAAGTAGGACAACACTTTTTCAGTGCAAAACCTTTAAAGGACCCCAAATCTCTTATGGTAGTCTTTAAGTAAAGCAAAAACCCACAAATATTTTCTAGGTCTCAAGGCCCAGTACTGTCTGTACACCCTGTTTCTTGAAAATGGCTTCTTTCTTATTTTTGGACCAGTTTTAGGTCTTTGGCTTCAAATCTTGGAAAATAGATGTCTTGGGCACTCCTCCATATTACTAAATACCTACATAACATCACTCTTTACATCCATGGCCTTCTGGGATCATGACAATAACCTCCTACAACTTTAAACTAATTGTTATATGATCTTCCTAACCAGGCTATTCATTTAGCTCGCCTAGGGCAAGATCTTAAAAATCATTGCCAGCACTTTCAGAGCTCCCCCTTCAATATTCTTGAATCTCCATGGACCTAGTCTCCATTCCCAAGTGGCCGCACAGAACCAATTGTGGGAAGTGGAGTTAGGTCCACATCTTTGCTTCTCAGTCAGAACTGGACAACAACCAGTCCAAAACTAAATAATTTGCAAACTACAAAAGAAAAACAAATACAAATCAAACTAACTATTGGAAACACTCCACAACATATGCACAAATGAATTCCATGGGTTATAGTCACAAATTCAATCTAGCTTCATTAACTTTCACCTTGTTTCATTCAAAACTCTCTGCTCAACAGTATACAGTCCGTACACAATAAGCTCAAAACCCTCAAATTAGGGTTTTCCACCACATATATACTCTAACTTAAATGTATTCACCCTTGGTTAAACATCCCCTAGTCTAGACACTGAAATCTCAATACAACCAAAAATGTTGTCAACAACTTTGGAAAAGTTGCTAATGTTGCTATGCAACATTTTACATCTTTTACCCAATTCCACTTTCCTTGTGTTTCAACACTAGTCTGACCTATCCAACCTTAGTTAGACCTTATAGGATACCTAAGGACCCTAAAGACCACCATGACATCACCCTATCATTTTCTGATATCATCAAGTATAGATCACTTAATTGAGCCAAAAAGAGCTATTTGACCAAACAGAAGCATACAAATGAAAACTATCTAAAACACTCTTGGTCCACATGACCTTATGTATTTACATTGCCCTACAAGAAGGTCTTTCACACCCTTACACACCCAAAATAACATGAGACCACCAAACATGCTAGGTTCTCAAGGGTGCTCCTACACCACTACCCATGCTTGTTCTCCTACAAACACATGATGTCCTTTATTGATCCACGTAACCTTATATGGGTTGTTATGTGGAATCATTTTCAAATTTAACTTGGTGGCTGCCTCTTCACTAATGATATTATCAATTGAGCCTGAATCAATAATGACTCTACATACCTTCCCTGTGATCTTGCACTTCACTCTAGAGAGTGCTCTCCTTTTGCTTGGTTCTTTTTTTCTTGGCTCCCTGATTAAGGTCCTCTTTATCATGAGGTTCTCACCTTCTTCTGATTCTATCGGTACCTTAGATGGCTTGCTGCTGCAACTTGATTCTTCTTGGACATAGTTAACTCTCTTTCCACCTACTTGAGAAGTAGAACCTTTTTTAGGACACCAATATGCTGGATGTCCAAATTTCTGACAGTTTTAACACTTCTTTGAAGAGAAGTAAGGTCCTCTTCCTTGGTTATTAGTTCTTCCTGCTGAACTACTATTTGAACCTCTTCCACAGTTATAACCACCTCTTGTGTTACTGGATTCTCCTTGATTCTCAGTGAGTTTGGACTCACTTTAATTTCTTCCTCTATATCCTCCTCTATGACCTTTGCTGTCTCTTCCTCTTCCTCTGCTATTTGAGTCTTGCTTCTTCTTGAAACTTTCCTCCACCTTGAGGGCTAGTTGGTAACATTGGTGTACAGTCTTGGGGTTTAAGAGACTAAATACCTCTTGGATACTCCACTTGAGACCATTCAAGTATCTTGGGCCACTTTCAGGATTTATTCTTCCATCACATGCGACCTTAAGCATAGCTTGTGAAACTCTTCTATGTAGGAATTGAATTCTAAATCTTTTTGTCTCAAATTTTGTCTCTTTTTGTGGAACTGTACTTCATAATCATCAGGAAGGTAAGTTTCCTTAATCTTGGCCACCATACCTTTCCAACTAGTTATGGGGTTCTTTCCTTCTTTAGTCCTCTCATCTTGGAAAAATTTCCACCAAGTGAGAGCAGTTCCATCTATCCATTCCATGATTAACTCTGGTTCTATCTTGCCACTAAATAGAGGCACACCTTCTAAGAACTCACCACTCATTTCCTTCAATGCTTTCAAGAATGGCTCTTCTTGAAGTACATGGTCTGGCACTGGTATAATTTCCTCCTCTGCCACTACTTTACCCTTTCCATCAGCTTCTCTCATCCATTCACTGACTGTTGTAGTCCTAAGCTCCACTTCTTCCAACTTAGTCACCATTTTGGTTAACTGTTCCTTCAAAAGTTTATTCTCCTCCTTTTTCTCTTCCACGTCTTTTGTGAGTTCCACGTTGGTCACCATCTTGGATGAGTTGATAATTGTTCCTACAGATAACATCCAAAAAATACACACCCAAATATTTTAGGGCTCTGATACCAATTTGATGTGGACAAAAGTATTGTTGCTGCTACAGAACCATCTTGTCTCTACTCTGAGATGTTTCTACTAGATCCCTTAGGGTATTCATAACCCTAAACTGAGGTAAATCACTATTAGCTCTACCTCCCCTTCAAGAGTCGGTCCCCATCGACATGTTGTTCAACTTCTCCTCACTGAACATACACAAATAGATTCATTCAACCAATGTTTTTAGAACATTGTTTTCATTCTCTTCCCTAGTTGGACTACTATCGAGCTCGCCTAGGGTAAGATCTCCAGACTCTTTGTTGTTGTTTCTCGTATAGAAAAAAAATAAAACTATGTACAAGGGCTCCTCTCGAGTTCCATCCCAACACATGATTCTCACCGTGGATTCAGGAATCTCGAGGGGCCATTAATGGTTACAAGCTAGAACGAGTGAAGAACTAACAACTTACAAAATAGAAAATAAAGTAACTAATCTACTTTCATGAAAAAAGGAACCACAAAGAAACTTGATATCCACTAAACACACAACTTCTGCAACTTCTCATTACTGGAAACAAAACAAAATAGTACAATAATTTGCAAATCTCTAACTTTCCTATAGCTTCTCTTCTAATTCAATCTCTCCCTTCTAGATCTCCAAAAAGAAGCATTGGGATGTTATTAATAACCATCCTTTCATTGGAATGACTGTAACTGTCCATATATTTGCAAGAATCTCTTTAGGAGCCATTACAACTGACCATATTGTCCATAAAAGACAAGATCCTCTTTTCACAGGCCATTATGACAGAATATTGCCGAGCAATAGTAAAGAAAACATAGCTCCATTGTTGGCCGAGTTGCTAGGCACCAATGTAGACCGAGCTGCTAGGCACCAATGTAGGCCGAGCTGCTAGGCACAAGTGTAGGTCAAGCTCCTAGGCACTAGTGTAGGCTGAGTTGCTAGGCACCAGTGTAGGCCGAGCTACTAGGCACCATTGTAGGCCAAGCTAGCTATGTTGGCCGAGTGCCAGTGATACCAAGCAGCTTATCCAAGGTCCCTGATGCCTTGGTTGGATTTCCAGAGGCTTACAAACTACCTCACACAAACACAACTAAAGGAAACCAACTAAGGAACCTATCTAGACATTAATTGATCTAGTCATATCGATCTTACGAAAAAAAAATGACCTTCTAAGGTCCACACATACTCTCCTGACTTGGCTAGAGTTAGTACATGCATGAAATAAAGAGCTAGGGTTTTGAGTTAGGTGTGCTCCTACACCATGGGATGAATAACAGTAAATATTGCAGGGAAGTGAAGGAAGATTTTGAGGAGGAATACCTATTTATTGTGTTAATGGAGCTCATTTTTTGTTTGTTTTGTAGTTCCAACTTCCAATGATGTTGGATGACTAAGGTTCATTAGATGTATCATATGACACCCTCTTTAATTATGTGCATCGGATATTACCAGTTGAATGGTCTCAAGTCCAAGTCTCTATTCTTTCTTCTGTGGGATTTGTCCTCTTTGGTTATTTTATGTGGTTTATTTATTTGTTAGGAATTATTAATTTATGGTTGGTGTGCTACCATTCTATTTTCCAAGGTTTGTCAAGATGCTAGCTTACGTTCCATTATATTTTATTTTCCTGTATATATTTTGTTGTTAAAGTATAACGGGATGAATAATGGTAAATATCGTAGGGGAGTCAAGGAATCTCTTGAGGGGGAATGCATATTTGTTGTTCTCATATAGCTAAAAATTTTGATTTGTTTTGCATTTCCAACTTTTTATGATGTTGGACAAATATGATTTATCTAATGTACATAGCATGAACTCCTCTTTAACTTTCTACGCCAAATATTGATTATTGGGTGGTCTCAATTTTGAGTCTTTAATCTGGCTTTTGTGAGATCTATCCTCTGCGGCTTTTGCAATTACATGTTATAGCCACATGGACCTTCTTATTACAATAATCTTCAAGACAGAGCCACAAACTACCCTTCTAGAACTGAGCCCAAAAACTATCATCATATATGTATGGGTAGCACCAATAATCGCCTTAGAATATTATAGAAAGTGACAATTTCCCATTTTGGTTCACAATGATTAAATTTCCCTCCCAAGTGTTTTTTATCTCTTCCTCTTTGTATCGAAACTTGAGTCTTGATGACATAACTTCTAGAAGCCATAACTTTTGAACCCTCTACCCAAATTTCTATTATAACTATTTTAGAAAATATCTCAAAGAACTCTAGAATTAAGACAACGTAACACTATCCTAGACAAGTTTTAACCCCTTCTGGAACCTCTAAGGTCTTCAAAAATTGAGTTAAAAAATTCTACACCACACTGTCAAAAATAGAAAATTCAATATCTTCAAAACTGGACTTGATCTTGTTACAAAACTTTACCAGCATGTTTGTATATTAAAAATGAACCTCCAAGGAAGTAATAGGAACAAATTGTGCTCAAACAAAAAAACTTACTAAAAATATCTGTCAGATGTGACTTCAAGCTTGAGACATATTTCCCAACAATGTAGTTGTCATAGTGGGCTCCCGGAAAACTAAAGAAACCTAAAAAGACATTTATTTTTGGATGGTGCAATACTGCTCTTACACCCTAGATGGTCCTGCATCAATTACATCCACTATTACATTAGTAAAATAGGCATAGACCGCCATCATATAGTCAAAATTACATCCATTCTAAACCTAAAGTGTTAAAATATGTAGAAAACAATTATAATATTATGCTACCAAACAACCTTCTACTAGTCAAAATGAAAAAAAAAAAGTATGAATAAAAATAAGTGTTTTGATCACTTAAATGTAGCACATGGAGGAGCATCCCACACTACTGTGACTTAGCCTTAGAGTCATCCTTGTTGATTCCTCAGAGAGATCGTCACGAATTTCTAGTTCAAACTTCCCATCCCCCTCCTCGCTATCTAGGTTTTCCTCTCGTTTGTAGATTTCAATCCAATCTCCTCCATCGTGCACTTTGAGAACTGAAAGATTTTTCAAAAAATTGAAACTACTTAGAATGAATACAATTATATGGTCAAAATCTTCTTGATCTACCCTGAGTATTGGCCATTTTTTAAATCTCTCTGACACCCTTGCGCACTGCAAAGCAATCCTGTGGATAAGGACTTTTCATGTGATCTTTGATATTTTCTACAACTACTTCTAGTTGTCCTGAAAAATCCTCTTGTTAAAACACTTTACTTTAAAGTTTCTCTACCTTAGACTCACAAATGATGAGAATGGTAACAAGGATAAATTAGTAATTTTTGTGCTCACATGATATCGTTGGTCCAAATGAGGGAACTCCCCACCCTTGGTATTTCTTAGAACATGCAATATCAAGCCATTAGAGTAGTTCACAATAGTTTTTAGCCTATTCTCCTGAATTTCACCAATGAATGACATATTTTTCTTACTAGAAAGCAATTGAATATGAGAATCTATGGTAAACTATGCAAATCCAGAAAAGGGGGAAGGAGAGTTGATAGAAAATTAAGATACATAATGCTTGATCATAGGTTAAATTTGTAGACAAATTGTATCATTTCATCCTCTACCAACTTCAACAATAGACATTAATGCTTCAATCTATCTATGATAATTTAAGAAATTTTCAATATCCAAGATGAATCATTGCTAAATGTGTGATCTTTTTATCAGTGCTTATTTTATTAATGTTCACTTATCCTTGAGATTATAAATCCCGTCTTCCCCAAATTTGAGCCGCAAATTTGAGCCGCTGCCATGATGGATTATTGTGATTGTTATTATTAAATGTTAGAGCACTATAGATAAGCATTTGAAAGAATGAATACAAATTTTGAATAATAAAAATTGACCTACTTGGGTTACTACTGTAGAGATAGATGACATGATATTCACTACAAATATACATCATAGCTTGATGAAAAATAAAAATCCTATTATATGTATTAGCCTCTAATTCTTGAAAACATCTTGCTCAATGAATCTTGATTATACATGACTATAGGAGTATATGATTATAGGATTATATCATGTCTAGGAGTATAAGAGTATATTATATTTTGTGATGTAAGATTATATCTTATTTAGGAGTATAGAATTATATCATGGTCTCTTTTTTTATACATTTTAATAATTTACTTCTTATGCTCTAACTTTTGTATACATTTATATAATCAATCCCTCTTTATTTAACTATATATTTCTCCATAAATAATTTAAAATGTAATATTTGTATACTCCAAAAATAATATACTTCATACGGTGGGGCAGATTTTAACCTAGGTTACACTCTTGTGATTGAGTTTAATTTCCGTCACACCAACTTTTCCACATGTTTAGATCTATGTGGGGATTATGAGCTGCCTTAGATAGTGATTCAAGTCACAATCTCACGGAAGTTGCGGTGAGGTTGCATTTTGACACCAGAATCTGATAAACATGGTGATGAGCAAAGTTAATGTTATAAGTCAAAGGTGTTAAGTAGAGTAAAGTTATGAGCATTGCAGTGTCAAATTTGTCTCTAACTA
>MU226538.1:217511-243685 GCA_018584345.1 Thuja plicata
TAGAAAAGTAAACAATATCATGAAATTAACCCACATGGAGAAACACAAACTATATTCATGCATACCTCGTCATAGATAAGCATTATCCATGCATTCAATTCTAATGTTTTCACCCTTACAAAATATATATATATAAACTCATATATAATAATATACATCAATCACTCACATAATGTAAGACATATCTCTGGTATGCAAGTTAGCCCAAATTTTACAAGAGCATACAAAATTACAATCAGCTTAATATTGTCCACACATGCTACATGCATATACTCAGCCAAAGCACATAGGTACATATTCAATTCTCAATTTCATATAGTTGTGAACTTTCAAAAGTATTCATTAGAAAACCAGATTCCATTTTAAACTCATCAGAAAAAGAGATTCGATTTTAGACATATGAAAAACATGATAGTGATACTAAATAAAAGGACACCATAATAAAGTCATGATATGATTGAAAAAGAAACAAACACCCCTTTATTAACTCATTAATCTCAACGTAATGCATCTCAATTTGATAAGGTGATAAGACCCTTTTTCCTACTTCTATAAGCATACAATTACTATAATGCTCAAAATGAGTATACATGTTTCCCGGACACTTCCAAGGATACAACTATAGCGTTCATTGAATTGGTTTACCCTTTTTCCCAACCGTTATGGAAATTCTTAAAGGTTAAAAAGAATATAGGTCTAGATTACTTGCTCGCTGCCTCTAACTATTAGCTTGGCATTTGAACAAGCGTGATTAGGGTTTCAGAGGAGAAATAATACAAGACAAAAGGAGATATGAACAATTCAACTCAGAAAGTTACAAATTGAAGAAATTATTACCAAATCCAACCACATATCAATGGTATAGATATATTTTTCTCTCAGAGACGACAAAAAAACAAAAACTAATAGCGTTAGTGGAGGATAGAGGATACATATACCTAGCCTAAGAACAAACAAACCGACCTTCCCCATCTACGATTAGAACCCTAAAATCCTGGCATCGTAGGTAGTTAATTTGGTCTTCGCAGCTTACAAGTATGACATTCACATTGATACTTCCTTTGTTTTTATAATTGGTCAACATCATGCAATTATAACAATAAAGAATGGAACCTGGAGAATAAATTTTGTCAATCCTGATTAATGAGCTGGTACCACCGATGTCCATCTTTTTCTTAATTCTCCTATTTCCCAACTTAAAATCCCCATTTTTTGCATGTTTGTTTCTTTTCTTCTTCTTTTTTTTGAATCCCGGAATCCTCTTATGAATTTCTCATATCCCCCTCAATTCAGTTGGGTTTCCTCCTTCATAGTCATCTCCCCAAACTGTTTATCTATTCCCCTTATTTCTCTCACGTTGCAATTGTGAAGAATAAATGATATCAACACTTCTAAGTTTCGCAATGCACGTTTAATAAATCATCCTTCTCTTACAATTTCACATTGTGGCTCCGTTTAATATTTTTGAATTTCCTAATTCATTTTTATTAATTAATTTATTCATTTATACCCTATTGGATGTCATCAGTCGTCAAGGATACATTTTACTGTTTGTTTAAATGTTTCTATTTTGGTCTTTGATATCAATTTTGGTTGGGATTTTTATGCATATCAAAAATTGGCATTTACTAATAAACGCTTATAAGTAATGTTTATAATAATACAAATCAAATTTTTACTTAAAAAAATTCCAAACACATCTAAATTCATCAATTGGATAACCAAAATGCATGTAAACAAAAGTAGTAAAATATAAGAACGGCCTGCGGGAGGGCTAGCATTCCCAGACTTTTTCTAGTGGTTATTTCTGAGCAGCCGATACGATAGTTTTTAAATTTTTCATTCCCCAAGTAGAGTATACGCACACAGTTCTCTACTCTCGACAGAAAAAACACTATTTTGTTTTTAAATCCAGTCGCTTCAGTTTACCAAATATTAAAAAAGCATTGGTGAAAACAACTAATTTAAAATCATCTTAACCCTCGTTTCTTCGTATGTACTTATCATCTTAATAACGTAATCTATCATTCACTAGATTCTCCTAAGAACTGATAATGATTGAGCTTGGTTTGAAGGATATCATCTTGCCCATCCTAATCTAATTATTTTACTCAGCTTTACAGGGAGGAAGGCGTTGCCAAATCCATTCCTTCAAATTAAATGCAAATCCCCATAGCTTGTCTACACATGAACACCAAATGTCAAATTTATTTTCACACAGACCTGAAATGATTTCAAAAGGGGGATTGAAAAAATGGGATTTTGGCCTTCAAATTGCAATTCCACCTTTTCAAGTGAAGGATGTATATGCTGATTTTGGTCAAAATGAACATATACATCTCCCTCTTCCAATTTTAGGTTGAACTGCCAAACAAAGGATTTGACAAATTCATAATTAGTTTATGCCAATTCCAAGTCAATTCCCACAACCAAATGAGGCTTAAAAAAATGTACAAAAATCTACGTTTGATATCCACTTTATAAAAAGCTAAGGATAATTACTACTAAGCATAGAAGATAAACATTTTCTCTTCGTTGGACTCACCAATAGTACAAATACCTTGGAAACAAAGAAGAAGACAAGGAAACTTGACAGAGAGTAGTACAATACCTAAACTCTAGAATCCATATCGCCATTAGTGATTACTGTAAATTGTCATAAAGAATAATTCAATTTAATATATAGTTATCTATGATCATTGTTCACTCTCATAAAGTATAGATGGTTTAGTAAATGATGAGAAATATTGTAGCTGACTAAATTGGTATTGATCAACCATTATGAGATTTTCATAATCAATCAAATAACAATAACGTATTTTCTTGATTTGATTGTATGTATTTTTTTTACATCAAGATTAATAAATAGATAAATGCGGTTGCTGATCAAGTTGTGGCTACATCCAATAGTGCTTCTACATCCACTACTTTCCGTATGAATCATACATTTACTCCTCTCTCTGAAACTTTGCATTCTATAATGAGTAGGTTGTTAAGTGCTAGTATGATTACCTTGCCTCCTATTCGACCTCTCCTTCCTACCATGATAGCTTCAAAATCCTTTGATTCTAAAGATTTCTTCCAATACCCTTGCCAGAATGGCCATGACACTGAAAAATGTTACTCTCTAAAGCATAAGATTCAAGACTTAATTGATTCTAAAGCTTTGTCTGTTGATAATTGTGATGGTAATGGGAATAAATTTGTTTCTCCTCCTAATCAAAACCTTCAAATTTATACCAATCCTTTACCTACACATGATACTAATACTATAGCTCAACCATCTTCTGTAGACATTGTTTATGATTCAAAGATGGATGATCTTAATAACATTGTTAATCATGTGGAGAGTGTTGCGCCATCTAAAATTATTGTTCAAGATCCTTCACCTCCACTTCAACTTCCAATTCCACCTAAAACTCGAAAAAAAACTAAGGATAAGCGGCCTAGGGAACTTTTAATTACCTTTGATGATTCTAAAACAATTAAGGCTCCCGATGGTCCCCTTTATATCTATGCTAGGATGGCTAAGATACCTACTCGTGGTTGTATTGTTGATCCCACATCTTTAATAAATATCATTACTAAGGAAAATCTTTTTATGAAAAACTTACAACGTGATTACTATGATCCATCTGATGCATGGATCCAAACTTGTAATGGTTTTCTTTATCCTGCACTTGGTTCTATCAACTTACCAGTTGATCTTTGTGGTAAAGTTATAGATACTACCTTCATCATTATTCCTACTTCAGATCAATTTCAATTCAAATTTGGTTTACCTTTGATAACTACTATGCATGCTATTTCTTCTCCTGTTCATGAAAGTCTTAAGTTCATTCATAATGGAGAAGTAAAAATAATTAATCATAGTTTGTATACACCATCTAGGCCTAAAGATTGTGCTACTCTTGATTTCCTTTGGCCTTAATTACCTAACTCATGTCCTCCTTGCCCTGATCTTCTCTTTTTCTCATACCAAGTTTACAAACATCACAAAATTCTTGAGTTAAGTATGCCTCGGATTGATTCCAACCGTGGTCTTTTGCCTACTCCTTCCATACCTCCTTTATCAATTACTTCTAATTATACTAATCAAACTTCTACTCTTCCATTACAACCTATTGAGAATCCTCCTATAGAACCTGTGAAGGAACCTGTTGTTAATCCTCCTAGTTCTCAACATATGCCAAACAAAGCTAAACATAACAAATCTACTAATGAACATCGTAAGAAGTGTAGAGCTAATGCTAGAGCCCGTGCTTATTTTATTTCAAACTCATTACCTACTTTTTACCAACCCATGCCTGATGCGTTAGATGTTAATATTCATGATATTAAGATGAAAGAGTATGATGATCCTATTTGCATCATGGATCCCATTTCAATCAACCTTGATGAGGAGGACACTCTTGATGATCCTATTGATCTTAGCGATGAATATGAGACCATTGATCTTGATAATGATTTACCTGATATGCCTTCAACTCAATTACCAATTACACCTAGTAATGAGCATTGTGATTCTCAAGAGGAACCTTGTTTGGAACTGGCTATCATTCCTACTATATTGGATATAGTCCCTCTTGTGAGTTGCCCACCTACCCTAAATAACATAAACCAAGATGGGGAGGGTCGGCAACATGCTTGATTGGATCATCCTTTATGGTAGCCCTTTCTGTGTATATATATTGTATTTTGATTCCCCCATAATTTGTTTTTCTAAATGTTTGTTAGATTCTTTTATACGACCCTTGTTACTCTGTTGGTGCAAGGTGATAAAGGAATCAAATATGTTGTTCAATTCTTCTATGTGTATCTTCATTCTTCTATATATTGTTTCATGTTATGTTGTACTTGTGCTATTGTTTGTAACTATTTTCCTTGTACAATTTTCTTGGATCTGTGACATGGTAGCACTAATTCTTTTTGGTCTCCATGTTGTGGTCTAAAAAGATTCCTCTTCATAATTCTTAAGTTTCTTTACTCCTTTGTGATTCTAGTTCTACTTTCTTTGGGGAATGATCTCAATTCATTTGCAATAATATTATATTTCTATGTACATGTTATCTTATGATCATACTGAACCCAAATTAGCTAGATCCCTCTTGTGTTCTTATGTATGTTTATATGTTTTATTTCCCTTGACTTGTCTTCCTTTGGGGGCATCTCGCAGTGGAAACGTAATTCGTAGAGTTGTTTATGCTTCCGTTAAACTCATTGCTCCTGTTAAAGTGTTAGAAATTACTTTAATGTGGGGGCATACACTCTACTCACTTTTTGCACATGCACACGTTCAAAATAGTTTTCAAGATTTAATTTTTTTTCCCTTTATGGATTAAAAAAAACTAATCCTTAAAGGATGGTCGTTTTTATTTTTTTAAGGATCTCTTGATCCCTCTAGTTTAAATTTACATGGATCTCTTGATCCCACCAGTTTTCAATTTACAATGTTTTGATCCCTTTAAGAATGGATCTCCTTGATGGGTTGACTAGTGAGTAGCCACAGTCACTAGGAAGTTCAACTCCATCTTTCTAGTTACGCTTTTTGTGTGGTTCACAATGAGACATAAGTTCTCACTGGGCACGATAATCACACCCTTTCTCTCTCTCCTTAACTAAGTGATGTCTCTCTTATCATGATCTTAGGGTTGATAAAGAATTAAGTCCCTTGGGGGATTTAGGGTTTCTTTATCCCTTTTGGTTTCAATAAGATTGTTTGTTCTTTATGTTCTCCTTTACCAAGAGTTTGTGTTGAGCTCATACTCTTGCTAAAGTGGAGGCTAAATGTATAGTCAGAAAATGGAAGAATTTCCATTGTAGACTTGTTTAGCCTTTCAAGTAAGTGGTTTGGGGTCATGAAAAGCACCTTGAATGGGTTCCTGATCTTGACATGGCTTCCCCCCTATTCTTTCCTTCTTTCAACTCCTTTTTAGCCTGATTTTTGCATTCTAAACTGCAGACTAGTGATTGTGGGCTTCAAGGTCAGCGTCGACCTTTTAGGTCTAGGTCAACCTCGACCCTAACCTAGGTAAAGGTTGACCTTGACCCTGACCTAGGTCAAGGTCAAACTCACCTTGACCTAGGGTTCAGATCTTGGGGTCTCATAGTTTTCAGATGTCGGTCTTTGCAAAAGTGTTTTCCCGCTTTGGGTCAGCTGTTTCGGGTTCCAAAGTGTTGATTCCTAAATTATATTTAATATAGGTCCTCTCCTTGGGGTAAAGGCTTTAATGGGAATTTAATTATCCTATGTCAGCCTCCTAAGAAGATTGTGCCCTAGTTTCATATAAAAGGGAGCCTTCTCCTCTCATTTTCTCTAACAATAACCATCATCAAGCAAACTAAGTCTTCTAATCAAACATCAAGCATTCCTAATTGAGATCAAGAATTATCAAGTGAAGTTCAAGAAAGCTAAGGAGAAATATTTGAAGCAAGCATTCATCCATTCTCAAGCATCCATTTTTATGAAGGAGATCCATTGGAGGCCATTGAAGGATTCAAGCTACATAGTGCCCTTTTAGTGATCTCTCCATCCACCTTCTTCCAAGCCTATTCCAAATTATAGAATGCATTCAAGAATTGGTGTTGGAGATCTACAAGCAAGATATTAAAGACATCCTACCATTCTACATTCAACATATTTGGTGCATACATACTTGTGGACTCAAGGATTCAAATCCTCTACAAGGACTTTTACAAGCAACGTGAATTTATGCATTTACTTTGTCTATTTCTTCAATTTCAATTACATATATTTGAGGTTAATTCAAAAACTAGGGTTTGAATAAGGCAAACCCCTCCCCCACAACAAACAATCCTCTTCTCTTGCAGGTACAGGTTTGGGACTGCGGATTTGGACACAAATCTGGATACCCTTTTTGGCTTTCTTTCAGACAGCGCAAACAGATTCTTTGTCTGACCTGTGTAGGTCAGGGTCAACATTATTGGGTCAGGGTTGAAATTTATGGGTCAAGGTTGACCTTTTTCATAAGACAACATCAAATCGGCAAATGATTTCTAGGTTTTGTTCGTCTTTGCATTCTGCCTTGGGATCATCTATCAACGTTTCCAGAAATAGACTACAGACCTCAGAAAACTAAATTCTTTGATCTACAATTTTATAAGGTTGGTTCTTCTTCCTATCCTTTTCAATTACTGTAATTAAACATATTCATTTAATCAATTATTATAATTTAATATCCCCTTCTTTGTTCTCTTTCCGAATAGTTGATTCATTTGTGCATTAACCCTTCTTTTGGGTTGATCAACTTGGATCTTCCATTTGTGCATTTGAGGATAGAAAAGGAGCATCTTATCTTCTCCCTAATCACAATTGAAATACACAATCAATACAATTCAATTAAATTTAAAGTAGGTTTAAGGAAATTAACATTAAAACACACATCCCCTTTTTTACCCTTCACAACAAAGTGGTGGAGATCCCTTTTTCCATCTTTACAATTAGTACATAAGAATTGCAATCTATATGCAACATAAAAGGAATTACTTCTTGGGTTAATTAATTTGAATCCAGCACTAGCTCCTTGTTTACACTTAGAACCGTCGAAGTGCAACCTCCAAACTTGATGTTTCTTAAATGATTTGCACTTGGGTTGATATCTATCATGACCCCTCAGTCTATTAGGTTCCAATTCGTCATTCTATTCAGTGCTGGGAAGAAACATCTCTTCTTTATCCTCCTTTTGTATGTCCCCAGTGCCCAAATACTTTTGGCCCTCATTTTTTTCAACAGGCTTAGATTTTTCATGAGGTGGTAGGAAACCATCATCAAATGAACTCCATCCATTGTCCACACTATAGGCGGGACTATTATCACCTGGAAAAGTCTGATTGAGAATTCCCAACACAAGACTCTTATTCTTTAGTCCCATACCTTGAGTTTATTCGGTTGGTTGGGTAATTTGGATCAACATCCTTGATAGTCCATCTTGGCAACTCATGCATGTGAATTTAGAGTGGCCCAATTGGTGCAACCAGCAATATCCTTGAAAGAAAAATATGTTAGGATAAAAATCATGACGCAAATCTTTTAAGTTTTTAATTATATTCCTAATGAAGTCTTGGAATATTTCATTGTCAACTCAAAAATCTTGCAAGCCTTGTATGGGACTATCATAGGAAAAATTAGCCTCTTTGATTTAGAAAATAAGGATGTTGTCTAGTCGATATATATCCAAATCTAATTGGGTAAAAAATACCTTGTTTGGGGCATTATAATCCTTAATCATCTTCTTGATTTGGATTTGAGAATCAATCTTTATTTGATTGTTTAATCCCTTCTAGGGTAACCATAGCTGAGTGAAATCCATAGAGAGCTAACCTCTCAAAAACTTAGTCCAGTCTCTACTAGAAAACATCTCGTAAATCTTCAAAATATCAATGATGTGTATGTAAATGTTTTCTTCCACTCTTGGCTCATCAAAAAATTGAATATGCACATCTTTCAACACACCAATAACCTTAACCTTTGTTTTGTCTTGTTGTATCACTACTATGTTCCTAGTTTGAGGAACATATTGAGACTTTGAAATTTCACCCCCCTCAGCCTTGCTTTGAAGGCTAGACTTGAGGATTCTAGGAAGACATCAAAATACTCCAAAGGTGGTGGGAGTTCCTATAGATGGAGTGAATCTCCAGATTCTATGTTGGTTCCTTCTTGGTATATCACCTTTGCAGATCTTTGATCATAAAAAAAGGGAAACTTGGATGGGTAAACACATAGAAATAGAAGAAAGGAAATAAATTTAAACAAATCTAATCCATTAGGTGATGCACCAAGGGTGGTTCAAAGACAATCCAACATTGATCACTAAGGAGCTCTTAAAGATGACCAATTTAAACAATTGACACAAATCTGATGATTGAACAACTTACATATTGACAATGTTACAAATAACCAGATAATGGATAAACTTATTGAAATCATAGCTTACCCTATGAAAGTGTCAATTCTACTCACTTAAAGATGGATAAAAGAGACATAAACTTGTATGATTCAAGGGACAAATACACTACAAGTGAATATCATATCTAGTACTACATACAATAAAATACATACAAAGGAGGTCTGCAAAAATTTGATTTCTAATCAATACTCTGAAGGAAATTACTATCGTACCATTATAATAGCTTCCACAACCTCTCAGAAAACTAGAGGATCAGAATAATCACTCCTGATGTCCTTGAAAATTGTAGGAACCCTTAACACCAAACTCTAACTATTCTTTTGAAGGAAATACAAAACACCAATTCCAAAGTAGACATGATGATTAACTATGCATGAACTCTCTAAGCCACTAGAAGATTAGGTCTTTGAACTCAAGGAAGGGAGGAAAGGGGGAGGACTGAAGAATTATGGCCACATAAACATGCAAAAAACTTGTGATCTCGACTTCTGTTATCTTGATGTACACTAAATGATTTGTCCTCTGAACTGGGATTGAGCTATTCTTTCACTATTTGGAAATCACTGTTTTATCCGATGTGACTATCATGCAAAAAGAGAGGGTTTAAAATCTACAAAACTATGGTTTAAACTCTTGTTGACTCTCTACATGTACACAAAATAGACTTTTCCAATTTCTATTAAAGTCTAAAAGGTTGATCTGCTAGTTTTGGCCCTACATTACATGTTTCTAACCCTTACTCCCACAAAACTCACACCAAATACCATTTTATAATGGAAGAATTTCTCTTACATAAGTTTAGGTTAACTAAATAAATGTTAATTATAATCCCATCATTAATCTATAATTGGAATATTTAACTTTTGAAAGATGAAACATGACCAAACTCTTGAAATCACTATTCATTGCTTGTTGGAAGTTTTCCCTAGCATTTATCAAAACAAATGACATCCAATGATATGATAATGTCTCCCACTTTGTGGTGAATGTTGTCTTTAGCCTTTCTTCTTCCTGTACTAGGACAAAGGTGTCATAAGTTTTCAATTCTTCATAACTCCAAGCTATGACATCTCGATGGTTGGTGAGGAGTTGCACCATCCTTTTCTTCTCATCCTCAATGCTAACCTTCCCACTATGCACTTCCCTTTAGTTATCATCTCTCCTGAGTTTGTATGTTTCACATTCGCCACCTCCAGGATTTTTTTCTCTCTTCCTTTTTTGCAGTCATTTTATCTTTTCAAAGATCCTTTCTAACACGATTATTCCCTTAGGTATGGAATTCATTTTCAAATTTATGATGCCTTGATAACCAGGCTCCTCTGAGTCAACTGGCCTATCTGGTTCTTCCAATTTATCATTGATACTAACTTTCTTCTGAAACACACCCACGCACATGGTGAATTCTAGGATATGTTGATCATCCTTAAATACTTGCAAATTTGTGATTTTATCTGGAATTAATGGAGAAAGTAAAAATTCAATAGAGAATATTTGTAATCTAGACTTCTCTATAGGGTGTAATCAACAAACATATATTGTCAGTGCATCTGCAACATTTTTTCATACCATGAACACTGGCTACAAACCTGTTAGATGATCAATTCAGAGTCACCTTCTACTACCAGAGCCTTTACCTCTTTTTTATGCACTAAGAGGAGACCTCAAACTAGTGCTTTGTACTCTGTAACATTATTAGTACATAATAATTGCAATCTATATGCAACATAGAAGGAATTACTTCTTGTGTTAATTAGTTGGAATCAAGCACTAGCACCTCGTTTACACTTAGAACCATGGAAGTGCAGCCTCCAAAATTGATGTTTACTAAATGATTTTACACTTGGGTTGATATTTATCATGACCCCTCGGTATGTTAGGTTCCAATTCCACACTCTCTTCAGTGGTTGGAGGAAACATCTCTTCTTTATCCTCCTTTTATATGTCACCAGTTCCCAAATACTTTTGGCCCTCATTTTCTTCAATGAGCTGGGATTTTTCATGAGGTGGTAGGAAATCATCATCAAATGAACTCCATCCATTTTCCACACTATGGGTGGTACTTTTACTATCTGATTCTAAGTCTCAAATTACTTCTTGAACTATTGTCTAGGACATGTAACCTCGAGGTGGACTATCCTCGCCTGGAAAAGTCTCATTGAGAATGCCCAACACATGACTCTTATCTATTAGTCCCATACCTTGAGTCTATTCGGTTGGTTGGGTATTTTGGATGAACATCCTTGATAGTCCATCTTGGAAACTCATGCATGTGAATTCAGAATGGCCCAATTGGTGCAACCAGCAATATTTTGGCAACAACAATATGTTAGGATACACATCATGACCCAAATATTTTGAGATTTTAATTATATTCCTGATGAAGTCTTAGAATATTTCCTTGTCAAATCAAAAATCTTTAAAGCCTTGTATAGGACTAGCATTGGAACTATTAGCCTCTTTGATTTAGAAAATAAGGATGTTGTCCAATCGATTTATATCCAAATCTAATTGGGTGAAAAATACCTTGTTTGGGGCATTATACTCTGTAATCATCTTCTTTATTTGGATTTGAGAATCAATATTTATTTGATTGTTTAATCCCTTCTAGGGTAATCATAGCTAAGTGAAATCAGTAGAGATCCAACCTCTCAAACACTTATTCCATTCTCTACTCAAAAAAATCTCATATGTCTTCAGAACGTCAATGATGTGTATGTAAATGTGTTCTTCCACTCTTGGATCATCAACAAGTTTAATATGCACATCTTTCAACACACCAATAATCTTGACATTTGTTTTGTCTAGGTTTATCACTAGTTTCAAAAACCTATTGAGACTATGAAATTGCACCACCCTTAGCCTGGCTTTGAAGGCTAGACTTGAGCATTCTAGGAAGGCATAAAAATACTCCAAAGGTGGTGGGATTTCCTATGGATGGTGTGAATCTCCATATTCTAGGCTGGTTCCTTCTTGGTAAATTACCTTTGGAGATCTTTGATCTAAAAAAAGGGAAACTTGGATGGGTAAATGGACAGAAATAGAAGAAAGGGAAGAAATTTAAACAAATCTACTCTATTAGGTGATGCACTAAGGGTGGTTCAAAGAAAATCCAACATTGATCACTAAGGAGCTCTTGAAGATGACCAATTTAAACAATTGACACAAATCTGATGATTCAACAACTTACATATTGACAACTTTACAAATAACCAGATAATGGAGAAACTTATTGAAATCATAGCTTAGAGCCTATGTAATTGTCAATTCTACTCACTTAAAGATGCATAACAAAGGCATAAACTTGTATGATTGAAGGGAAAAGTACCTTACAAGTGAATATCATATTCAATACTACATAAAATAAAATAAATACAAAGGAGGTCTGCAAAAATTTGATTTCTAATAAATACACTGATGGAAATTGCTATCATACCATTACAATAGCTTCCACAAATTCTCAGAAAACTAGAGGATCAGAATAATCACTCCTGATGCTCTTCAAAAATGTGGGAACCCTTAACACCAAACTCTAACTATGCTTTTAAAGGAAATGCAAAACACCAATTCCAAAGTAGACGGGATGATTAAATCTACATGAACTCTCTAAGCCACTAGAAGATTAGGTCTTTGAAATAAAGAAAGGGAGGAGAGTGGGAGGACTAAAGAATTTTGGCCACATAAACATGCAAAAACCTTGTGATCTCCACCTTTGTTATCTTGATGTCGACTAAATGATTTGTCCTCTAAACTGGTATCGAGCTATTCTTTCACTATTTGGAAATCACTGTTTTAGCTGATGTGACTATCATGCACAAAGAGAGGGTTTGAAATCCACAAAAATGTGGTTTAAGCTCTTTTTGACTCTCTACACTTACACAAAATAGACTTTTCCAATTTTTATTAAAGTCTAAATGGTTGATCAATGACTTTTACTACATTTAGACCAATGTTTAGCACATTTAACTACTAGTCAACCACCTTTTCCATGATGTAGGTAGTTTTCCCCTCTTAATAAAAAGCCCCTTGCAGGATTTATAACTTTACCTTGACCCCACCTTTGATGTAGCTTCCTCTGATTCGGGCCTTGGGCCCATTCATTATTTTTACCACTGCTTGGACTCTTCCATTGCCAAGACACGTGGTCGCATCTCGGGATCCCACAGTTTTTATCTCTCAAGCAAATTTCTTGGCAGGATCACTATGAAGGTTAGATGTAACTATTCTTCACATGTCTCCAAGCATTTTCTAAGCCACTAGACCTTACTACGTGTCACTCTATCATTATCCCATGATCCTTGTCATCTTCTTGGTGTCAAATCATGGGATTACAACCTTCTACCATCTGTCCTATTGTCCCAACTATTTATCTCATTCTTTTGCACTACCTATACATGTTGTGCCTTGTCGTTATCCTTCTCTATTATGTGGCATCATCTCATGATCCCTCTATATTTCTCTCTCTTCATCAATTAGAGTGTGCGATCATGTCATGATGACACCTGTCTAGTTGACTCTAGTCTCTTTTGTTTTGGCCTGGCTATACTCATGGTGACCTCGCATTATCTTGTGATCCTTGTCATATTTTTGGTGTTAGATCGCGGGATCATGAGCTTGTGAGATTTGTCACCTTCATCTGCTATCCCATGATCCTTGTCATCATTCTTGTGTAGAATTGTGGGATTGTGATCTTGTGACACTTGTCACCTTTTTCCCCACTCTGTTATTCTTCTATGCCACATGTCACTCTATTAGTATCCCACTATGCTTCTTGTTAAGGCCTTCAAATATCACGTTAACTCAGGCATTAGGGAATACTAATATCTCATGGTAACAATGGAAACCTTCCTGAGTTGTGGGTGGACTATGATTAAGAAGGAATCTCTGGATTCTATGTCAATTCCTATTTGATTTGGAATATCACCTATGACTGATTTTTGATTGGGGAAGAGGGAAAAAAGATGACTAAAACTGAATAAACAAACTAAAAAGGTGATACACCAAATTGATTCAAATTTTTTAGAATCTCAGGCTGGCATCGACAGAACACACACTATTGAGATCCATAGTAACATTCACTACTCAATGCATAGGCTGACCTAAGTTTATACCACAAACAATGACAATTCTGCCAACAAATATGCAGATTCCGCAAAAGGTTATTCTTAACAACCTAGAATAGGAATCAAATAAATTCTCTAATCTATGTTGCAAAGCACTTTACACTTAAATACAAAAAAGTTGAAAGGACTGATAAAAGAAACTCAGAAAAATGTCTGAATAATAGGGACACGCTTTCTTATCTTCAAAATCTACAAAATAGTTACATGGGAATGTACAAAATATGCCAAGGAATATTTATATTCAATTTCACACAATCTGCATAAAACATGAACTAATGACTACAAAATGCGTTAAAAAGGTGCAAAGGAAAAAAAATCTCACTAAGCCACCTTGCTCTCAAATTTCAAACCCCTTAAAATGAGAAGGAAGCTCAGATATATAACCCCTCATGGCTAAATTCAAAATTCTAATCCCCTCTAAAAGGCCTATAAATTAGCACAACCCTAATTCAAAGGCATAATTGATGCCCTAAATCTAGCCCCTAATGTTGGTATTTGAAAAATTTACATCTTCTTTCAATACATTACTAACATATATAAAACATCTCAAAACTACACAATACCCATATAACCTAACCTCCACCAAACATGAAAACCCTAACCCATGGCATATACCCAAAACATGCCAAACTCGACACCATAATTAAGGTCAACATGACCAAAGTCTATGCAAAAAATATCCATCTTTCGTAGCATATGTAGTACATTCATGGCATTAGGAAAGGTATGCCGTGCACTACAATTGTATTGAAGCATTTACTCTTCTCTGACAATGAACTTCAAATCTACCAAAACTTGGGCATATGCATTGTTTTCGCATTTCATTTGGATTTTTACATTTGGGGAAGATGTTAGGGTTTTTAAAACCCTAACCTTATGGTGCCGCCATGTTGTGATTGTGGCACTAGTTTTGGCTTCTTTGTTGTTGTTATGTGTTTAGATTGTTGATCTGGAAGTTGATACTGTGATGTGGTAATTCTTTTGTCATTCTCTGGGCTCTTCTCTGATCTTCAGGCTGAAAAATAGCTTCATTTTTTTGCCCTCACTCCATCTATGTATTTAAATATGAATGTGCATTCATAGAGCTTGGGCTCCAACTGGAAGTGGTTAATGTTGTAGAAATTTAAAGAACTCAGTCTCTCTGCATGAATTTGGTACTCGAGCTTAATAGAACTTGGGCTCTCTCTCCTACACTGCGGGCTCTACAAGGCCTAGGTCTTCGCATTCCATACTATATGGAAGTCTTTGTACATGAACTCCATGAATCTCAAGCTCCATCACCACTTTTCTGCATGTAACTTGTATAGATAAGTTACTCTCTCATTTTCCTTGGTATTTACACGTTATTTTGGTTGAACATGTTTACATTAAGAAGCTTTCAAATATTTGACATCTCTATTTGCGGCTTTCAATAATCTATTAATTCCACCATGTGTGTTCTAATGATTTATGGGGTTTATTTTTACATTTCTAGATAGACATAGAAATAACTAACTCTTAGCAATAACTACAAGTTGTTATTAATTCTTTCCTCGAGTACTCTTTATTAAAACACCCACATAGTTTATTTTGTCAACCTAGAGGTTTGATCCAGTGAATGTTTTTGAAAATATGTAGTTTAGAAAGGAACAAACATTGTCGGCTCCACTCTATGATTTTTTGTATTTGTCATATGTTGTCTTCATGGGATTTTGCATTCATGCTCGAACACCATCATTCTCAGTTAGAACTATGCTACTCATTGTTGAATAATGTTACTCTCTGTCATTATGCTTATTGTCACCACTGTATGTTAAGGTTGTGGTTTAGATGTTGTCACCATTATGTCCGAATGTTGTTAATCTCTATGGAAATTGTGCCACTCTTTGTGCATAATGTCGCCAATGTGTACTGGATGTCTACATCTTTGTTGAGACTGTGCCTTGTCTTTATGCATAATGTCTGAGATTTTCATTATATGGTATCTCTCTTCATTCATTTGAATAGTTATTTTATGTATATATGCATATTGATTTTGGATTACAACACTATCGGCTTAACTTCATTTATGCACATACACTATACTTGGAACATGCATAGCAATAATTGTTATTAGCTTCCATTATTACACAAAACACTTACATTGTGGCACTTGAACATACCTCCAACAACATTAAAACACTGACACTATTTTCTTGGTTTTTCTTTAAATATCAACATTCTTGAACAAACACTTCCATTCTTGAATATGCACTTGATAATAACAAAATGATATTGTTATTTTCTTCTATTCAATATGCACTGTCATTTGATTTTATTCATATATGCATACTCATTTGATAATGTTGATGTATGGATTGTATATGCATAATTGACACCTTGATACATATTAGCATAATCTTATATGGGTATAATCCATTTGATAACAAAAAATGACATCTCACTTTTGTTGATGCATAACAACAATCATCTTTTCCACAATATTACATTTAACCTTAACTTGTGCAGTAATGAAATAAAGTGGTACCTCATTATTTGATTGCAAGAAGAAATTCATCTCCTTCTCTAAAGCACTCTATTCTTTGCACATACATCTTCCATCTTTCATGTTATATGCATCTTCCAGAATCATTACTTTACTCTGCATTTTGTATCAATAGCATTTAAACTTGTAACAACATTCTTGCATCTTGTACCAACCTTTATGAACTGCATCTCCTTCTTCTACATCTTCTCATTTCTGAACTCATGAACTCCTAGCTTTCTTTCTTAATGCATCTTGTGTTCGAGCACAGGCTCGTGACACTCATTGAATTTTTCTTTATCATTCCCAACTAGTGAATTCATAGATCATACTTCTTTCTACATTTGAATACACTTCTACTCATTTTTTTTGCACACAACATCAAATTAACACACTAGGTTAGTGGACATAATTAACCAATCAATTTTTGTGTGTGAGTGCCATTTGTAATGGCATTCATGCATGAATGTTAGTTGACTGGTTATGTTTACCATCTTAACATGTTGATGTTCTAAAAAAAGGTTTCTTAGCTACAGGAACTAGGTCCCTCTAATTCAAATTTATGGTTTTACAAACAACAACTCTTGAATAATGTAGAATGATAACCATATACAGTAAAAGGTTTCATGGAGTTATGTCCCTTTGATATTGTTATTTAGTTGATGTAGATGCATGCTTTTCCATTGTATTGATATTATTGGTAGATTTACAGTTCTGAGAGTTTGATTGTTGTATGCTATTTTTGTTTGCATGCATTGCTTAGATCCATTTTGGATCTATCACTTTTGTATTTTCATGATACAGGAAAAGACCCTAGACCTAAAATGCAGAACTGACAGGAGGAAATGACATGAAGACTTGGACAAAGTTCAGACATGAAGATTGGACAAAGGACAGAAAACCAACTAACATATAGCAGAGTCAAATTTTAGAAGGCAATGAATGGACCCCTACTCATGCTTCTATCATTCTTTCTTTTCTATAATTACCTCTAAGTTTCAATATGAAAGATGTAATGTGGAAGAAACGTATGCTTATTACATTAAGTTCTAATGCACAATGTAATGACCAATTATTAATTTGAAAATCTAAATGTGATCAATACTTAGAGTACAATTTAATTTGATAATATGAATGCAATGGAAATGTATTTCATCTTCATTACTAAATATAAATGTTAAAGATTTGTAGCTTCATGCAATTTTCTGTTGTTTATGATTGTCATATTGCATGTGTAAAATTAGGGTAACAATTCTGGCAACCTCTATTGGATGTCTACCTGCTAGACATGAAGTATAGACCTTATTCCCATGGAAATGGAATCAAAACCAGAACATACAAATACAATGTTATTGAAATGAAAATGCAACCTAACAAGGACCTTGTGCCTTGAAGGCACTTTATTGAAAATAAAACCTAAACTACTCTAACCCTATCTAGTAGTTAAACATGCTAGATAAAGCCATTAACTGATTGAGAAAAATGACTGCCCATTCTCCTCAGCTTAGAATTATCAACATGCTTAAGGATAACCATACTAATATGGATGAATGTCATGCATGTAAGTAGCAGGTGTAAAAAATTTGGCTGGGCAAAGTACTCACTTACTTGGCTAAATAAATTAGAGGAAAAAGACCTCTAAAAGGATCCACAAGGTGGAATGGCCCCTCCTTGGCTTCATCTTCTAATGGACTATCATGCTTAAGAGTGAACATGACACTCTCTTTCTTATTGGACTCATTCCTTGCCAAATTCCTGATGGGGTAGCCTCTATATGGAGCAAACTTGGGAATTTGTTTCTTGTGCTCTGTCTCCTGAACACGGTCCTTCTTATGTACTTGAACTAATCTGAGCTCCTTTGATGGAATGAGTTGAGGCAAAATTGAGACTATATTATCATCAAGGCTCAAATAGACCTCTTCAAGATCATCCCAAAACAAGTCCTCCTCTTCATTCAAATTACCTCCTTGCACTGATTCAGCCTGGAAAATTACTTGACCTCCTAGCTCCTGAAAGCATAAAAATTGCTCATGCTCATTCTACTAACCTGAACCTGATGAAGATTCTAGTTTAGGCATGTTGTCTTCCTTGAGATAGTTGAGAAGTTCTTTAGAAAAAAGTCTTTTCCTCTCTTGTTCAACACCTTCTTCCCTCTTTTCATTGCAAAGAGGCTCCTTAAGTTGTATGTGCTAAGCTTCCTTGTATTTCACAGTTGTGGAAACCAATAGTCATATTGTCTTTTTATTCCCCCATAGCTCTTTATCATGAAACTCCTTATGATCTACTAGCTTTCTTCTTTTGCAGCTGTAGTAGTACTAAATTTCATCAACTCTTTTTCACAAACTTCCTTTAGTGTTGGTATTTGGCTTGCAAGGGCTACTTGACTTCTTTGTTGTTCTATAATAACCTCTTCATACTACCTCCATCTGGCATCAAAAAACTCCTTTTATTGTGTTTTTATATGCCTCTTCTATGTTTCCACCACTTCTTCATAGTGTTTCTTCTATTCTTCCATCTCTTTATGCATAATTGACTCATGACGTATGTACAGCTACATCAAATACTTCTTATGACATTGCTCCTAATAAGCCAACCTGATGTATGACTAGTATTTCTTCACCCTAACCTCCTCTAGGGTCTCTTAGGTCACTCTATTGACCTACTAGGGTTCTTCCACTAGCCCTATGCTCCTTAGGATCCTTATCATAACATCCTAATTCCTTCAACTAGTGAACACCAACATGTAGAACAAAACACTCCATGCTTCCTCCTAGACCCCAAATGGTCTTTCTTGCTTCATCTTCCCACAATGATCCAACTGATCCAAATTGATCAGCAATCACTCAAAAGATAGAAATAGGGTTTCTAGGATGTTACTAGGATCCTTTCCACCACCTACAATCACACTTTTCATTAAAACCCTAATCGAGTTGCAAGAAACACAACAATTGCTTCCCAAATAGGGCTACAAGCAATTGGGCCTATTTAGGCTCTATTTATGCAATAAATCGCAAAAAATATTAACAAGAACCTAAATAAATGTAGGATCTAGATACCCTTTATCAAGAAAATATAGATTTTCTAGGTCTAGGTTCTCAAGCTGTCTGTACAACTCTGCCTATAATCAAGGCTAAAAATCAGGGTTTCATGGCTTTAAAAACCAGCCTTAAAGAAAACTTTCTCTTTATATCAAAAAGAATTCACCAAACCTTCCCATTCAAATTGGGACCTCAAGAAACCTCACCCTACTCCTCTCCAAGCTTTGATTGAAGTTGTGAATGCTTTCAATCCACCAAACTAGCTTTGCAACTACTAGTGATCCCTAGCCATGCCACACTGGCTCGCCTAGGGAATCACCTTAAAAATGGATTCCATAATTTCTAGGTCTCTTCCTTCACTTTACACAATGTAAATGGATTCACCTTCCATAATCCAAGATCTCGTGCAAGTGCTACGGTGGAAAATGGATCTATGACCCTATTTGTTCAAAGTGCTCAATTCAAGACAGCAATAGTGCAGGAAACAAAAGATTTTAAACAAGCAATTTAAACTATTGAATCTAAAAAAATACCACCACAAGAAGTCTTAATAAAATATACATTACTGAAAACAAAACTTAGAAATGTTGATTCAATCCATTAAACTATCTGATCTTCAAAAAATACACAAATTATCACTGTTATTACAATACACAGTCCGTACACAATATGACTTCAACTTGCCAACCCTTCCAAAAGCTCAAGGATAGCCTTATGTAGTTGAAAAAGGCTCTAAAAATTTAGTTTTAGATAGTTATGGAAATAATTCTAAATCAAAGTTGCATTCTTGCAACAAATGTTGTCAATGACAACATTGACAACTTTTACAACTTTTTGGATAAGCTATCCAAACCTGGTCTAACCTTGTCCGAACTTGTCCAAACCACTAATTAGGATGTTATAACATAAAATAGGACCTCTAGCCCATTGTTTGACTCATTTGGCATCAAAATACCAAAAACACCTTATTTGACCTAAATGGACACAAAAGTCTCTAAGGACCTATTAAGGTATCCTATCTTCTACTAACACATTACTCAAACAAAATAGGACCTACATTTCCTCTTATTATCCTGGTGGTCTGGCTAGAACCACTACAAGCCAGAACATCAAAGAAGCCCTAGGTTACATTGCATCTTCTAGCCTACCTAGGTGCTCCACTTGCTAGATCCTCAATTCTTGTTGAAATTTAGATTCTTATTGCCTCTTAACATCCGCAATATACATGGTCAAGTCCTGCAACATGTACAACTGCATATTTTGACATGGATGAAAATTATCAATTGCATGTTTAAAATTAGGGTAACACTTTTCTTTCCTCATGACTGGGATTATAGGATAGTGATGAGATACCATCTAGCTTCTCTGTACACACTATGCTCTTCTCTCTACTTGGATATGTGATGATCCTCATGATCCTGTGAGCTTTCTATGTCCTCATTATTGGGATTATGGGATAGACATGAGCTGCCACCTATCCTCTTTTCCTGAATTGGATTAGCTACGTGGCTTCATCTAAGCACTTGGTCAACTGACCCCACTCTACTATGTTGCATCATCTCACAATCCCACTATGTTTCACTGTGCTTGGCCTGTCAGACCACAAAAATGATGGAATGCTTCCCCTAAAGCAACCTTATGCTTTCTGCTACATGTCCTACAACACATAATGTGAGAAAATCATGAAAACAATGGCCAAGACCTGATAATAGGCACTAAAATGTGATGTTTTTTATTGTTTACCTACAAATCTGCAACTCATCACTCAATGGAACATTAGATCAGCAAGTTAAAGTCGATATAAATCAATCAAGTTGATCAAAAAAACTACTTAAACCATCCAATTATTTCCTATAAAGAAAGATCTAGTTGAATTCTATTAATGCTTTCAGATTATTCACCATTTCAACTTGAATTGACAATTCTATGGTGGAAGATTCAATATACAATGCATAAATGCATCTATATATGATTTTTTTTTTATGATTTTAAATGTAATTGAGACGAATTAAGCTAAGAACACAATCTAAAATGCTGTAATTATTATTCTAGTTGATGAATTACAATAAAATTGTAATATAAGAATGTTGTAACTATGCTCAAATGAGTCCATATTTTCTTGCTCTTTTCTAATTCCATCCATACTTTAAGATTGTTAAAATGGTTCGGGAAGTACCTTTCGGGCCTGAAGTTTAATAATGAAGAAGTTTTGACTTAACTTTTTGTGATCAAGGAAGTGACTCAACAAACATAAACAAAGGAAAGAGAGTTCCAAATGGACAATTGATTTCGGACAACTGTTCCCAACTGACGCCTAAATCTCAATATCTTGATTATAATGAAAATAACTAAGGAAAATGAAGAATGCAACCAATAGATAGGGAAGAAACCAATTTCTAAGAAACAATACATGACTAAGATACTATCTTAATCTATCAATAGGGGTCATGCAAATGATCATAATTAGTAGCACTATCCATGTTATGGATGAAAGAAAATACCGGTAAAGTCACTCATTATAACCAAATTTTCTATGGAAGAGGGTCACTATAAAGGAAATTACACTAGTAGAAAATTGTATTATGCTATATAGCAATACGATAGGGAAATTTTGATAATGCTCCAATGCGTAGAAAATGTTAGATAGGCATTTTATAGGGAGGCTTTAGATGGTGCATTGTCATGCATAGATAAATATATATACGTATGTAATAAGGTGGCTTAGACACATGCACCGAAATGTGTAGAAAAAGATAAATAGGCATGTGATAGAGAGAATTTTATCATGCTAGTACGCTTAGCAAAAGCTAGATAGGTGTATGATAGGGTAAGTTTGAGATACTAAAATAGTGGTTTGGCCCCAACAAAGATAGATATGATAGACGGTAGATTGGTCTAGGTACAAAGTTAGACACAATAGATAGTAGATTGACCCTCATAAATAAAGACACAATAGATAGTGGATTGGCCCCCACAAAGGATGATAAGATAAGATATAATTTTGAGATAAACATAGAGAAGGGATAGGGCCAAGGTAAACCTCAATATCAATTGTTATGCATGGAAGAAGAAGTAGGCTTGTCAATAGATTAATGATTTATGTTAGCCGACTCATGAAGATGTTTTATTTTATCTGACAAGGACATACATTCACTAGTGGAATGGTTAGGCACTTGATGATATGCACAAAAAGAGTGTCTTTCTTTATCACTAACATGGAGTAGCTTATTTTTAGCTTAGGGATGGTTATTTTTCTATCTATAATTATTAGGCTTATTTTCCTTGAGTTGGCAAATATGTAGGGATCGCCTTTGGCTTGTTATCTTATCAGCTAGAAATGGAGGTCATGATAGACAATTTTAGGAAGATGAGAATTTTATGGAGTGAGAATATTTTAGGCCCATGGTGGACGTCTGTAAAGATTTGAAATTTTATTTATTATTGTTATACAATGATATATACCTAGGAATTTTTTTTTCTATAGCTCATAGAGCTTAGAATTTATTTTATTTTGCCGTATATGGAGCTCATTTTTTTTGTATTGTAGGGATGAGATTTGTCAGATGTAGCGTCGGAACTCCTGTTTAACTATTTGCACTAAATTTTGACAACTCGATGGTGTGAAATTTTATTCTCGACCTATTAAACCCTAACGGGATGAATAACAATAAATATTGCAGGGAAGTGAAGGAAGCTTTTGAGGAGGAATACCTATTTATTGTGTTAATGGAGCTCATTTTTTGTAGTTCTAACTTCCAATGATGTTGGATGACTAAGATTCATCAAATGTATCATATGACACCCTCTTTAATTATGTTCATCAGATATTACCAACTTTGAATGGTCTGAAGTTTTAGTCTCTATTCTTTCTTTTGTGGGATCTGTCCTCTTTGGTTATTTTATGTGGTTTATATATTTGTTAGGTTTTATTAATTTATGATATGTGTGTTACCATTCTATTTCCCAAGGTTTGTCAAGATGCTAGCTTAGGTTCCATTATATTTTATTTTCTTGTCTATATTTTGTTGTTAAAGTATAATGGGATGAATAATGGTAAATATAGAAGTGGAGTGAAGGAATCTCTTGAGGAGGAATGCATATATATTGTTCTCATATAGCTCAAATTTTTGAATTGTTTTGCAGCTCCAACTTTCTATGATGTTGGACAAATGAGATTTATCTAATGTACATCTCATGAACTCCTCTTTAAATTTATATGCCAAATATTTATGGTTGGGTGGTCTCAAGTTTGAGTCTCTAATCTTTCTTTTGTGAGATCTATCCTATGTGGTTTTTGAAATTACATGTTATTGCCACATGGGCCTTGTTATTACAATAATCTTTAAGGCTGAGCCACAAACTACCCTTCTAGAACTGAGCCAAAAAACTATCATCATCTCTGTATCTATAGCACCAATAATAGCCTTAGAATGTTATAGAAAGTGAAAATTTCCCATTTTGGTGCATAATAATTCAATTTCCCTCCGAAGTTATTTTTCTCTCTTCCTTTTTGTATCAAAACTTGAGTCTTGATGACATAACTTCTAGAATCCATAACTTTTGAACCATCTACCCAAATTTCTATTATAACTACTTTTAGAAAATATCTCACAGCACTCTAGAATTAGGACAATGTAACACTATCCTAGACTAGTTTTAACCCCTTCTAAAGCTTCTAAGGCCTTCAAAAATTGAGTTCAAATATTTTGCACCACACTATCAAAAATAGAAAATTCAATATCTTCAAAACTGGACTTGATCTTGTTACAAAACTTTACTGGCATGCTTGTATATCCAAAATGAACCTCCAAGGAAGTAATAGGAACAAATTGTGCTCAAAACAAAAATTACTAAGAATATATGTCAAATGTGACTGGAAGGTTGAGACATATTTTCCCAATAATGTAGTATAGTTGTCATAGTGGGCTCCCAGAAAACTAAAGAAAACTAAAAAAACATTTATTTTTGGGTGGTGCACTACTGCTCTTACACCCTGGATGGTCCTGCATCAATTACATCAACTATTACATTAGTAAAATAGGTATAGACCGCCATCATATAGTCAAAATTACATCCATCTTAAACCTAAAGTGCTAAAATATGTAGAAAACAATTATAGTATTAGAAACAAGCATTTAGCCTTATAGTCATCCTTGTCACTTCCTCAGAGAGCTCCACACAAATGTCTAGTTCATAATTCCCATCCCCCTCCTCGCTACCTAGGTTGTCCTCTCGTTTGTAGAATTTAATCCAATCTCCTCCATCGTCCAATTTGATAACTGAAAGATTTTTCAAAAATTAGAAACTACTGAGAATAAATAAAATTATATGGTCGAAATCTTCTTGATCCACCATGAGTATTGGCCATTCTTTTTAATCTCTCTGATACCCTTGCGTACTGCTAAAAAATCCTGTGGATAAGGAATTTTCATGTGATCTTTGATATTTTCTACAACTACTCCTAGTTGTGCCAAAATATCCTCCTGTTAAAACAATTTCCTTTAAAGATGCTTTACCTTAGACTCACCAATGACGAGAATAGTAACAAGGATAAATTAGTAATTTTTGTGCTCACATGATATCATACGTCCAAATGCGGGAACTCCCCACTTGGTCTTTCTTAGAGCATGCAATATCAAGCCATTAGAGTAGTTCACAATAGTTTTTACCCTCTTCTCCATGGCAAACTATGCAAATCCAGAAAAGGGGGAAAGAGAGTTGATAGAAAATTAAGATACATAATGCTTGATCATAGGTTAAATTTGTAGACAAATTGTATCATTTCATCCTCTACCAACTTCGACAATAGACATTAATGCTTCAATCTGTCTTTGCTAATTTAAGAAATTTGCAATATCCAAGATGAATCGTTGCTAAATGTGTGATCTTCTTTATGAGTGCTTATTTTATTAATGTTCATTTGTCCTTGAGATTATAAAGCCCATCTTCCCCAAATTTGAGTTGTTTCCATGACGGATTGTTATGATTGCCATGAATAAATGTGAGAGCACTTAGATAGGCATTTGAAAGAATGAATACGGAATTTGAATAATTAAAATTGAGCTACTCGGGTTACTATTGTAGTATTCACTACAAATATACATCATAGCTTGATGAATAATAAAAATCCTATAATGTATTAGCCTCTAATCCTTGAAAGCATCTTGCTCAACGAATCTTGATTATACATGACTATAGGAGAATATGATTATAGGATTATATCATGGTCTGTTTTTTTTATACTTTATAATAATTTACATTTTATGGTCTAACTTTTGTATACATTTATATAATCAATCCCTCTTTATTTTACTATATCTTTCTCCACAAATAATTAAAAATGTACTATTTGTATACTCGAAAAATAATATACTTCATACGGTGGGGCAGATTTTAACCTAGGTTACACTCTTATGATTGAGTTTAATTTTCGTCAGAGCAGCTTTTCAACATGTTTAGATTCAAGTCACAATCTCACGGAAGTTGCGGTGAGGTTGCATTTTGACACCAGAATCCGATTAACATGGCGATGAGCAAAGGTAATGTTATTAGTCAAAGGTGTTAAGTAGAGTAAAGTGATGAGCAT
>MU226538.1:299704-309962 GCA_018584345.1 Thuja plicata
TATATATATATATATATATATATATAGTTTATTAAGACTTTTCTTTTTAAGTTTTACTAAACATAGGTTGTCTGACCATTTAGCGACTTCTCTGTTCGACGCTTCTGGAAAAATAGTAAATTAGGGAAAGAATTTATGAAAAATATGTAGGAAATAGGTTTTTATGTTAGATTTCTATCAAAAAAAGAATAAATTAATTTTGATATATAGAGATAGAGTTAGAGTGATCAAAGTGAACCTATGTCCAAATTATAATTAATGTCACTTCATAAGTCAATAAACTATTAAATATTCAACCAAATTGAATGAAACCAAATGTATTCCCTAGATATTTGTGTTACAAACCTAAATTCAACATAATTACATTCTTATCAGTTTTATAAAAAAAATTATGTTGATCAAAGTGAGTGTCACTCCCGAAAAATCCTGATTTTTCACAAAAATAATTTTTGAAGAAGGGAAAATGGATACAAATAAATTCCATTTAAAAAAAAAAAATATTTATAAACTAGAAACAAAATGATAAAAGACACTAGTTTACATCATCTTCAAATTCTTAATGGTTTAATGACAATTGATGTTCGAAAGCAATTTTTTTTTTCAAAATGTTCATTTCAGTGTCAAAGTTGGCCAAAAAGTGAGAACAGTTTTGTGGGATCACCCCCTATGAGATCTCCTCGTTAGCCAATCTTTCCTAGATGATTTTCATGTTTTCACTAATTTTTTTTCTTTGAGAGAAGATGTCCCTAAAATTTGTCTTACTCTACCCTTTCACAGACTTCTTAATTATGTCAAGTTTCTTTGCCTCATGAAACATGTCAATTCCCCAAATTGAAGTGTTCTACCAATTTTTAACACATTTTTTGAGATCGGGATGGGTAGACCACATGATCTCATATCTATAAGGAGTTGGGAACTTATATAAAATGTCATTCCAACTAAGTAAGATTGGTCTATAATTTGACACGGTCCAAGGGAGGAAAAAGTGTAGAAATATATCCTATGCATCCCATCCAATTGAAAAAAAAATCCTATCTAGTCTAACATAGATCAAGCCTATGCCCTTCCTATTGTTTGACCAATTGAATTACTTTCCTGATAGATCTACATCAATCAGAACATAATTATATTGAATTTTGCAAAATAAGTCATGTTGTCTGAGTAGTCAGTTAACCCTCCCAGTTTCTCAGAGTGGAAAAGGGGAGGTTAAAGTATCCCACCGCCATTTAACAAGAGTCACTATGTGACTTGATCAATTTTGTGGTCTTCTTCTATAGGTAGTCCATAGTCGCGTGTGTATTAGGGGCATACACATTCATCATATTTCATTTAGAATCTACACTTTTAAAATAGATAGCATGATCATTAGGAGTCGAGTGGAACATATTTCCCCTAACCTTTGTTGGGTTCCACAGAGTGATAATTACTATGAAATCCCCAACAACCTCACTAGTAGAAAAAGAAGATCCAGGCCACATAGAATTGGCTATTCTATTGAAAGTTTGTTTAGTCATCTTGACTTACTAAAGAAGCAGAATATCATTTTTCACTTCTTGGGTACAACTCCTCAGAGCACTATGTTTCTAAGTTCTATTGAGGCATCACATATTCCATAAGAGAACTCCTTGGAGCACTATGTTTGTGGGATTTATGAGAGATTCACATATTCTGATGGCATGCATAGTCCATTTTCATCATAATATACCTATGACCTGTAGAGGATGGCAGATTAATGGTGCCAACATAATCCACATACCATTGGGTGAATGAACATACCTCATATATATATCAGTTCTAATGGGATGATATTTTTTTTCTCACGTGTGGTGCTGGTTTGACAAGTATGAAAAGATCTTAAATATTCACTTGTCTCTCTGAATAGAGTTGGCTAGTAGTACCCTGATCTCAAGATCTGGCAAATAATAGCTTCAGCGGATCAATGACCTGTCCCGTATTTGTCATAAAAATTAGTCAAGGCTCATTTTTCTTCCTCCCTATCTAATCATCTTAGATAAAAACCATCATAGGTGTGTTTTTATAATTACCCATTTTCATCATATAGAAACTGCTTTTAATCCTCAAGGCTCTTCTTTGTCAGCCATTTAATCCTTCTGAAAAGCGATTCTGGAGGAGATAATTGACCATATATTGATAGCAATGTCTAAAATGACCCCTTGATCTATGTAGGTTTGAAATACCAATCCTTCTTCTATCTCTTTCATCAACTTTGTTAGGTCTCTTCCTGTTACTAGATTCATAGGTTGAGTCCCGCGATCGATTTTTCACAAAACTATCATCCACTTTCCCCTTTGCTTCCTTTTTTTTTGTGTCAATAGGGATTTAAGTGTTGCATCAGGGACAATAACAAATAATTTACTTCTCAGAATATAATTATTGAACCTCTTACAAAATTTCACCAAGGGAAATGATTATTTATCCAAATTTGGGTATCTTATTTAAGCATTCTTAAGATGGCATCTCATAAATGTGACCATTCATTCATTTTATTGTCTTTATTTCGAGTCAGGATCCCTATGCATGAATGCTCTGAAGGAAATGGGTATATCTTGAAATGAATAGTGTATTGTGAGCTAGCCAAGATGGGTATCCTAGTGATTATAGTCTTGATTTATTTAAATTCCTTCTTGACTAGAGTTCACCATTCTATTTTTTCTTCCTTTGTTAGCTTATCATTAAGTGGTTTCACTATCTCTACAAATCCACTTATGAATTTTCTCATGAAATTTATCTTTCCAAAGAATGATTTTAGCTCTTTCTTGCTTTTAGGTTGGACCAACTTTAGGATAGCGTCTACTCAAATTGGGTCGATCGATATTCCTGCTTCATACATTACATGGCCTAGCATTTTTCCTTTGGTGACCCCAAATACACATTTCTTGGGGTTGAGAGAGATCCCCTGCCTCCTGCATCTTTTAAGTACTTTCCACAAGTCATTTATATGATCTTCTTAGTGTTTAGATAACACTATCAGATCATCCATGTATATAATAATGTATTTCCTGACCAAACTCTTGAAAGCAATAATTATTTCCCGTTGGAAGTTTTCTCTAGTATTTATAGAACCAAATAACATCTGAAAATATGCAAACTTCTCCCACTTTGTGGTTAATGTTATCTTTAGCCTTTCTTATTCTTGTACCATAACTTGGTTGTAGCTTGAATAGTCATCTAGGAATAATATCATTTGGGATCCATTAACCACCTATAACACTTTGTCTAGAGATCGAAGTGGTAATTGTCCTTTTGAGAATCTTGGTTCACATTCCAGAAATCCACATATAACCTTATTTCTCCACACTTTTTCCATACTAGGATAAAATTTAAACCTCATGTGGAATGCCTGATTGGAAAAATAATCTTCATGTCCAAAGAATTATGGAATTGTTTTGGTATCAATGGTTCCATCATTGGGTTAACTAACCTATGGTTCTCTCAAAAAGGTTTAGAGTCAAGTTTCAATTCGATATTATGAACTATGACAGAGGTTTCATAAGTTTTCAATTCTTCATAACTCAAGGCTACGACATCTTCATGGTCGGTGAGGAGTTGCACCATCTTTTTCTTCTTACCCTCAGTGCTAATATTTCCAATATGCACTTCCCTTTGGTCATCATCTGTCTTGAGTTTGTATGTTTCACATTCACCACCTCCATGAATTTTTTCTTGATTCCTTTTTTGTAGTCATTTTATCTTTTCAAAGATCCTTTCTAACACCACCATTCCCTTAGGTATTGAATTGGTTTTCAAAATTATGATACCTTGATCACCAGGTTCCTCTGATACAACTGACCTATCTAGTTCTTCCAATTCTTCATCAATAACTTTCTTCTAAAGCATACCTGCGCACATGGTGAATTCTACCAGATATGTTGATAATCCTTAAATACTTGCAAATTTGTGATATTATCTAGAATTTCTAGAGCAACAACAAGTTCAACCAAGAATCTTTGTAATCTAGACTTCTCCATAGGGTGTAATCAACTAACATATATTGTCAGTGCATCCGCAACTTTTTGTCATACCATTAATACTGGCCACGGACCCATTTGATGATCAATTGAGAGTCACCTTCTACTACCAGAGTGTTTACCTCTTTTTTATGCACCAAGAGGAGACCTCGAACTAGCGCTTTGTACTCTACAACATTATTAGTACATAAGAATTGTAATCTCTATGCAACATAGAAGGAATTACTTCTTGGCTTAATTAGTTTGATTCCAGCACTAGATCCTTTTTTACACTTAGAACCATCGAAGTGCAACCTCCAAACTTGATTTTTCTTAAATGATTTGCACTTGGATTGATATCTATCATGACCCCTCGATCTTTTAGGTTCTAATTCCTCATTCTCTTCAGTGCTTGGAGGAAACATCTCTTCCTTTTATATGTCACTAGTGCCCAAATACTTTTGGCCCTCATTATTTTCAACGGGCTGGGATTTTTCATGAGGTGGAAGGAAACCATCATAAAATGAATTCCATCCATTGTCCACAATATGGGTGGGACTTTTACTATATGATTCTAAGTCTCAAACTACTTCTTGAACTATTGTCTAAAACATGTAACCTCGGGGTGGACTATCCTTGCCTGGCACAGTCTCATTGAGAATTCCCAACACATGACTCTTATCGTTAGTCCCATACCTTGAGTGTATTTGGTTGGTTTGGTAATTTGGATCAACATCCTTGATATTCCATCTTGGAAACTCACGCATGTGAATTCAGAATTGCCCAATTGGTGTAACCGGCAATATCTTGGCAACAACAATACATTAGGATACACACCATGAACTAAATGTTTCAAGTTTTTAATTATATTCCTAATGAAGTCTTGGAATATTTCCTTGTCAACTCAAAACTCTTGCAAGCCTTGTATGCAACTATCATAAAAACCATTAGCCTCTTTGATTTAGAAAATAATGACATTATCCAATCGATAATACCCAAATCTGATTAGGTGAAAAATACCTTGTTTGGGGCATTGTAATCCGTAATCATCTTCTTGATTTGGAGTTGAGCATCAATCTTGATTTGAGTGTTTAATCCCTTCCAGGGTAACCATAGTTGAGTCAAATCAGTAGAGAGCCAAGCTCTCAAACACTTAGTTGATTCTCTATTCAAAAACATCTCGTAAGTCTTCAGAATGTCAATGATGTGAATGTAAATGTGTTCTTCCACTCTTGGATAATCAACAAGTTGAATATGCACATCTTTAGACACACCAAAAACCTTGACCTTTGTTTTGTCTAGTTGTATCACTACTATGTTCCTGGTTTGAGAAACTTATTGAGACTATGAAATTTCACCCCCCTCAGCCTTGCTTTGAAGGCTAGACTTGAGGATTCTAGGAAGACATCAAAATACTCCAAAGGTGGTGGGATTTCCTATGGATGGAGTGAATCTCCTGATTCTAGGCCGGTTCCTTCTTGGTATATCACCTTTGTAGATCTTTGATCTAAAAAAGGGAAACTTGGATGGGTAAATAGATAGAAAGAGAAGAAAGGAAAGAAATTTAGACAAATCTATTCTATTAGGTAACGCACCAAGGCTGGTTCAAAGGCAATCCAACATTGATGACTAACGACCTCTTGAAGATGATCAGTTTAAACAATTGACACAAATCTGATGATTGAACAACTTACATATTGATAACTTTACAAATAACCAGATAATGGAGAAATTTACTGAAATCATAGCTTATAGCCTATGCAAGTGTCAGTTCTACTCACTTAAAGATGCATAATAGAGACATCAAATTGTATGATTCAAAGGAAAAATACATTTCAAGTGAATATCATATCCAATACTACATACAATTAAAAAAATACAAAGGAGGTATGCAAAAATTTGATTTCTAATCAATACTCTGAAGGAAATTGTTATCATACACTTACAATAGCTTCCAAAGCCTCTTAGAAAACCAAAGGATCAGAATAAACACTCCTGATGTCCTTTAAAAATTTGGGAACCCTTAACACCAAACTCTAACTATGCTTTTAAAGGAAATACAAAACACCAATTCCAAAGTAGACATGATAATTAACTCTACTTGAACTCTCTAAGACACTAGAAGATTAGGTCTTTGAACTCAAGAAATGGAGGAGAGGGGAAGGAATGAAGAATTCTGACCACATAAAAATGTAGAAAACTTGTGGTCTCCACCTCTGTTATCTTGATGTCGACTAAATGATTTATCCTTTGAATTGGGATCAAGCTATTCTTTCACTGTTTTGAAATCACCGTTTTAGCTGATGTGACTATCATGCAAAAATAGAGGGTTTGATATCCATAAAACTGTGGTTTAAATTCTTGTTGACCTTCTAAATGTACACAAAATAGACTTTTCCACCTTTTTATTAAAGTCTAAAAGGTTGATCGATGACTTTTAACACATTCAGACCAAAGGTTAGGTCATTTAACTACTAGTCAACCACCTTTTCCATGATGTAGGTAGTTTTTCCCTCTAAGTTAAAAGCCCCTTGCATGATTTATAACTTTACCTTGAGCCCATTTTTGACGTAGCTTCCTCTAATTCGAATCATGGGCCCATTCATCCTTTTTACCACTACTTGTACTCTTCCTTTGCCAAGACACGTGGTCCCATCTTGCGATCCCGCAATTTTTATCTCTCAAGCAACTTTCTTGGCAGGATCACGATGACCATTGGATGTATCTATTATTTACATCTCTCCAAGCATTTTCTAAGCCACTCGACCTTACTACATGTCGCTCTATCATTATCCCATGATCCTTGTCATCTTCTTGGTGTTAGATCATGCGATCACAAACTTTTTCCATCTGTCCTATCATCCCAACTCTTTATCTCTCATTCTATTGCACTACCTAGACACGTGGTGCCTTTTTGTTATCCTTCTGTGATGTGTGGCAACATCTATGATCGCTCTATGTTTCTCTCTCTTCTTCTATCAGAGCACTGGATCATGACATAGTTATACCTGTCTAGTCAACCCCACTCTCTTATGTGTTTGCCTGGCTGGACTCATGGTGAGCTCCCATTATCTTGCAATCCTTGTCATATTTTTGTGTTAGATTGGGCGATCACGACATTGTGAGATTTGTCACCTTCATCTGCTATCCCGTGATCCTTGTCATCTTTCTTGTGTAGAATCATGGGATCGCGCTCTTGTGACACTTGTCACCTTTGGCCCCACACTGCTATTGTTATATGCCACGTGTCACTCTATCGGTATCCCACTATGATTCTCTTTCCTCATGACTGGGATTACGAGATAGTGATGAGTTACCATCTAGCTTTTCTGTACCCACTATTCTCTTCGCTCTGCTTGGATATGTGATGATCCCTCACGATCTTGTGAACTTTCTCTATCCTCATCATTGAGATTGTGGAATACAGATGAGCTACCACATGTCCTCTTTTACTAAATTAGATTAGCTACATTTCTTCCTTTGAGCACTCAGTCAACCAACCCCACTCTACTACGTGGCATCATCTCACAATCCCACTATGTTTCACTCTGTTTGGCCTGTCAGACCACATAATTACCAGAAATGACTAAATGAGTTAGAAACGATGAAATATTTACTATAAAAAATTAAAGGAAGAGTTTCTTACCAATTTTTCCTATATGGAAACAATGAAATCTTGATGGGAAAAGAGGAAATATTTTCTATAAGCGATGACTTTTTTACCGAAAATGACACAATATTTCCACAAATGATGAAATTCTAGCCACAAATGATGGAATTCTTCCCCAGAAACAACTTTTTGCTTTCTGCTAGATGTCCTGCAACACAGAATTTGAGAAAATCATGATAACATTATATTAGCAAGTTAGTCGATACAAATCAATCGAGTTGATCAAACAAAATACTAAAACCATCCTATTTCTTCCTATAAAGAAAGATCCAGTTGAATTCTATTAATGCTCTGAGATTATTCACAATCTCAACTTGAAATGACAATTCTATGGTTGTAGATTTAATATACAATTCATAAATGCACCTAATTATGATGTTTTTATAATTTTAATTGTAATTGAGATGAATTAAGCAAAGAACACAATCTAAAATGCTGCAATCATTATTCTAGTTGATTAATTATAATGAAATTGTAATATAAGAATATTGTAACTATGCTCAAATGACTCCATATTCTCTTGATCGTTTTTAATTCCATCGATACTTTAAGATTCTGAAAATGGTTCTGGAAGTACCTTTCGGGCCAGAAGATTTCTTCCTAAAAAATGATGAAGGAATTTTGACTTAACTTTTTGTGATCAAGGAAGTGACTCGACAAACACAAACAAAGGAAAGAGAGTTCCAACTGGACAATTGATTTTCGACAACCGTTCCCAACCGATGCCTAAATCTCAAAATCTTGATTATGATGAAAACAACTAAGGAAAAGGAAGAATGCAACCAATAGATATGGAATAAACCAATGTCTAATAAACAATGCATGACTACGATACTATCTTAATCTATTAATAGGGGTCATGCAAATGATCATAATTAGCAGCACTATCCATGTTATGGATGAAAGAAAAAAGTGGTAAAGACACTCAATGTAACCAAATTTTCTATGGAAGAGGGTCACTATCAAGGAAATTACACCGGTAGAAAATTGTATTATGCTATATAGCCATAAGATAGGGAAATTTTGATAATGCTCCAATGCGTAGAAAATGCTAGATAGTCATGTGATACAGAGGCTTTAGATGGTGCATTGTCATGCATAGATAAATATATATATGTATGTAATAAGGTGGCTTAGACACATGCGCCAAAACATGTAGCAAAAGATAAATAGGCATGTGATAGAGAGAATTTTATCATGCTAGTACGCTTAGAAAAAGCTAGATAGGTGTATGATAAGGCAAGGTTGAGAAAATAAAATAGTGGTTTGGCCACAACAAAGATAGATATGATAGACGGCGGATTGGTCCAGGTACAAAGATAGACACAATAGATAGTAGATTGGCCCTCACAGATAACGACACAATAGATAGTAGATTGCCCCCCACAAAGGAAGATAAGATAAGATATTATTTTAAAATAAACATAGAGAAAGGATAGGACAGAGGTAAACCTCAATATCACTTGTCATGCATGGAAGAAGAAGTAGGCTTGTAAAGAGATGAATGATTTACGTTAACTGATTCATGAAGATGTTTTATTATATTTGACAAGGCATTACATTCTCTAGTGGAATGGTCAAGCACTTGATGATATGCACAAAAAGAGTGTCTTTCTTTATCACTAACATGGAGTAGCTTATTTTTAGCTTAGGCATGGTTAATTCTCTGTCTATAATTATTAGTCTTATTTTCCTGGAGTTGGCAAATTTGTAGGGTTTGTCTTTGGCTTGTTATCTTATCAGCTCGAAATGGAGGTCAGGATAGACAATTTAAGGAAGATGAGAATTTTTTGGAGTGAGAATATTTTAGGCCCATGGTGGACATCTGTAAAGCTTTGAAATGCTATTTATTAATGTCATACAATGATATATACCTAGGAATTAATTTTTTTTCTGCAACTCATAGAGCTTAGAATTTATTTTATTTTACCATTTATGGAGCTCAATTTTTTTGTATTGAAGGGATGAGATTTGTGAACTTTTATTCTCGAGCTATTAAACCCTAATGGGATGAATAACAGTAAAAATTGCAGGGAAGTGAAGGAAACTATTGAAGAGGAATGCCTATTTATTGTGTTAAAGAAGGTCATGTTTTTTTTGTTTTGTAGTTTCAACTTCCAATGATGTTGGATGACTAAGATTCATTAGATGTATCATATGACACCCTCTTTAATTATGTGCATCAGATATTACCATTTGAATGGTCTCAAGTTCGAGTCTATATTCTGTGATGTATGATTATATCTTGTTAGGAGTATAGGATTATATCATGATCTGTTTTTTTTATACATTTTATTAATTTACTTCATATGGTATAACTTTTGTATACATTTATATAATCAATCCCTCTTTATTTACCTATATCTTTCTCTATGTATACTCCAAAAATAATATACTTCATACGGTGGGGCAGATTTTAACCTAGTTTACACTCTTATGATTGAGTTTAATTTCCGTCAGATCAGCTTTTCCACATGTTTAGATATGTGTGGCGATTATGAGCTGCCTTAGATAGTGATTCAAGTCACAATCTCACGGAAGTTGCGGTGAGGTTGCATTTTGACACCAGAATCCGATTAACATGCCGATGAGCAAAGGTAATGTTATTAGTCAAAGGTGT
>MU226538.1:310062-320685 GCA_018584345.1 Thuja plicata
ATTATTCATTGTAATTATGTTTGTGAGAATTTTGTAATAGGTACATGTCAATTTTATGTCATGTTATGATAGGAAGTTTTGTTTTTCATTATAGTAAGCAAGGAATTACTACTTTTGTTATATGTATGCTATGATAGATTTTGTTAAATTTTAAATTTGAATTTAATTGAACTTTAGATGTTTGTTTGAGGGCAAATATTTAAAACATTTAGATTTACATTTGTTTATGGAGGGTTTGATGTTAAATCTAGATTACTTTTGTAATTCATTGTTAACAAGAGCATCAATTTAATTTCATGCTTTTTTTATTTAGAGTTGAGGAGAGGACTATCTATTATGCTAGAGAAACTATGAATGGATAGATTGTGAAACCAAAGAACATTGCACCATTCTCACAAATGACCCCGTTCAATTAAGTAAACATCCTTTGTTAAATTAAACATATTTTAAAAATACAAAAAATGTAAACTTATTATATATTCACACTTTATTATTAAATTATACAAATATGATTCATATAAAATAAGTATATTAACTTTCCAAGAAAATCAATGATAATGCATATAGATATATAGAAAATCAGAAAAAATATAAAATTTAATTTATAAACTATCAAGAACAACAAAACTTATAATTTATAAAATTTATTTTAAATGAAAATATAATATGTTTATTAAAATAGTAATATGTAATATTAAGAATTGAGTGTTGAATCATTGTTTATAATTTAGACATCAATCATCACCTCAATTGTTCCAACGAAACACATGCTACCAAATATATGTCTAATCTAAAATGGTGAAATAATTCATTTTTGTTTGTTCTTGAGAACATGACAAGCGCCTTAGTACCTAGATACCGTAACTATCGCCGTATATGATATGAAAATTCACTATTGATTGCTTTTCTAAATTTTACCAACTGAATTATCTGTAATCTCAAATTCTTACAGGGATGTGTCATATTAAACTTAATTAAAAATTAACATGCTTTAGTTCATCCTTAACTTAATTTAAAACTATGATGTTTTCATTCATTTGCAATATAGAGTTGCTCGAACAAAAAATACCATAATTATTGAGTTTTTGATTAATAGCAATACAATTAACCACAACCTCTTTTCCTTATCTCCTCTATTCCTTTTCTTAGAGCTCGCCCATTCATACACACATATTGTAAAGACTGAACTTTTGACAACATCTGCCACATCAGCGATATACACAAGACAATGAAGTCAGTCAACAAATTCAAATGTTGAAGCTACATATCGACAAATCAAAAACAATTTTCAAGAAAAAAGTACAAGGTTTGTCCATCTTGTCAAACATATAGTGAACATATGAGTTTCAAAAATAAGAAAAGGTGCCAAGCAAAACTGTCAATCTCACCATCAGTATATCAACATCATATGTTACATTAAAATCAATAGCAATTTTGACCAACTATTGAAGACCGTGGCTAGCAAACTAAAGTAGATTTCAAAAACCTTGTTGAACACATCAATATACAAAAAATATTTAAAAGATCTAAAACAAAATACCTTGAATCAATTCTGAAACAAGAAATAATACAACAGCCATTAGCTAGGAAGATCAGAATTTTTTGTAGTGAGAATATTTTAGGTCCATGGTGGACATCGGTAAAGATTTGAAATGTTATTTTTATCCATTAAGATAGTTCATCACAAAATACAACTAACCACTTGGATCAAGTAACTAGAATACACAACCCCCATAAAATATACAATTACAAAATTGGGGGAGTGAACTTAGTAATTTATCTATATTCTATCCTGAGCAGAGTAAAATGTCTTAGCTTTTGAAGTCATTACATCATTTTACAAAATATTTGATTCTTGTTACTACTACTATTGCCTCTCAGTATTTTGAGTGTCATTTTCCCTTGGGACCAGGGAGTTGACTTGTGCATTGACCTGTGTCTCTATTGAAACTTCTTCATTCTAAACAGAGTGCAAAATGTTATCATTCTCTTGGTCCAGATTACTTAGTCGAGTATTGTTCAGAAAAATGTTCAATTCATCCACTTCTGTAGGTGCTAGGATGCTTTGGTTCTCAACAACATAATTAACAGCATGTACTTCATCTTTGTGGATCATCAAGCTGCTTTCCTACATCAAGATCATGAATATACTCCTTGGAATATTGAGAACCATGGAGACCTGTGACATAATATTAAAATGAATGAGTTTAAAGCTAAACTTAGTAAGTTTCCTTTTCTCTTGTTGAAAAATGTCTCTATTTATTTCCTTCCAAAGAATCCACAAAATTTCATTGGTTAGGGTAAACCAAAAAGAGTTAAGCTTTGAGTCAAAAACGTCCACATATCCAGCAAGTATTTCACTCTAAGAGATACCAGGTTTGCAATTCGATAGACAAGGAGAACCCAAAAAAATAGCCCAGACCTTGCGTGCATAAAAGCATTCAAAGAAAAGATGTTCAAAAGTCTCCACAGAATAAAAAATACTACACATGACAGGGGTTAGACCAATGGAAGACAAAACATGACCCACAACAAGTTTTCCTAACAAAATAAGCCATCTAAAACAATTTTTTTTGGGTTCATCTTTACCCTTCGAAAAGAAATAAAGGAAAAAAAAACCAGTAAGAAAAGGGGTTACCAACTCCCTAGCACCAGGTCACTTATGATAAGATAGAGGAGTCCTTCTTAATAATGTGATACAGCTATTTAGTGGATGCTACATTCAAGGTACTACCATCAATCCATTTACATTTTTTTAGAAATAAATCTAAATCAATAATGTTTCCTTTCACTGCATTAGTCACTGCCTTACAGACCAGAGTATAAGTCTTTTTTTGAGATTGGGGGATATTAAATTTATTGCTGACAAACTCCCACAACCCTAGGTGCTCATCCTTCAAGATATCCTGTATAAGAGACATCCCTTTCTCATTCCAAATTCTTGCAGAGAAGCTCTGAGTGAGAGCTAGAGGTTTATCATTAAGATACAACCCCACCAAATAGAATGATCCCCAACAACATAAAAAGGAGGACCACCTACAACATTCCTATCTGGAATGAATTCTATCACCTGAATCCAAGCTTTCCGAAAGATCAAATTTTTTTTTACCCAAATAGCTTCAATTTACAGTCACCCATCATAATATCAAAAATTGGAACATCTTCTATGGTTTGCCTTTTCTAATGACTGATTTCTCTATGTTTTTTTTTATAAGAATTTTCCACAGTTCATTGACCCAAAGAGATTTAATAATCCATTTATCTTCCAAGGCTATCCCATGTGCTTTAATATCCTTCATTCCCAATCCTCAATGTTTCTTTTCTTGACAACACTAGTCCCACCTCACACAATGTCTCTTCCTACTTCCCCAACCATCCAACCATAAGAAATATCTTAGAATCTTTTCTAGCATATTAAAATGAGAGTTACCAAACATCCATGTTGATGCATAATATATATGATGTGCAGAAAGGACCTTTTGAACAATTTGGATCCTACCAGCAATAGAAAGTGATTGTGACTGCCATTTCATATGTTTTTTATTAATCTTCTCACAAATCCACTCCCACATACTGTTAATATTATGTTCCACAGAGAAAGGTATACCGAGATATCTAATCAGCTTCTATGGCCCAGACCATTGCCATCCTTTGTTTGATAACCACATGCGGGGTTCATCTGACCAGCCCAATACAGTTGACTTGTGAGGAGCAATTTTGGATCCTGATACTTTTCACAAGAATTCAAGTCTTTCTACTGCATTATCAAAATTCTCTTCTGTTAAATCTAGGAATAGAGCTGTGTCATCTACAAACTGAGCATTGATAAGGTTCTCTTTGTTTGGAAGAGAGATGCCTTTGATAAGGGGTCCCAAACTCTGAGCCCTAAGAATATAATACAAGGCATCAACTACAATAACAAATAGTAAGGGTGCTATTGGTCACCCTTGTATGATGGATCTCTGCAACATTATGGGTTCTGATAAGGATCCATTAACATCAATAAATGTAGAGGAATCCTTAAATAAAATGTTTATTCAACTACAATAGTATTCAAGAAAATCAAAGGCTTTTAAGATTCCTAATACAAAAGGCAATTCAATTCTATCATATGCTTTTTCAAAGTCTAGTAAAATCATAGCCACCTATTTCTCATCAGCCCTAGCCCAATTCATTGCTTCCCAACTGGTCACTAAATTCTCTAGGATGTATCTACCTTGTATAAATCTAGTTTGGGTATTTGAAATGAAGTTGCATAATAGAGGAGCAATTCTCCTGGCTAATAGTTTTGCAAGGATCTTATAAGAAAGATTTAACAAGGCAATGGGCCTCCAGTTTTTCACTAGAGTTCTATCTCCTACTTTAGGTAAGAGCTTAAAAACTCCTCTATTAATAGAATCTCCAAGAGTCCCTTTTACCATTTCTACTTTGTATACTTTCATTAGTTCTATTACTACCCATTCCTTATTCTTTTTGTAGAACTCAGCCGGAAAACCATCTAGCCCAGGTGCTTTACCATTAGGGAAGGAATCAATAGTTGCTTTAATTTATTCTGCCAAAATATGTTTCCCTAGGTATGAAGCATTCTGTTCTATTATTTTATTGGGAATTAAGGTGAGTCAATCGTTTAATGCATCCTCATTGTCCTGGAAAAACTTTGATGAGAACAACTTAGTGTAAAAATGGTGGAATGCATCTTTAATGACAACTTGATTATTAGTGATTCCATCCTCTACCTGTATTTCTTTAATACATTCTCTTCTATGCTTTTCTATGATTATGTTGAAGAAGTACCCAGACCCTTTGTCACCCTCATTACTCCAATTCATCATGGCTCTAATTTTTTGGCCTTGAGTTTTATATCTCTAGATCATTCTCAAGTTATGTTTAGTGTTTGCTAATTGAATTTATTTCTTCAGGTTAGAACCCTTCCTCTGGTTCTCTTTCTCCATATTACTTATATTAGTTGCCAAAAAATATTCTTCTATGTTCCTATCCATTGCATATTTTTTATCTATGATTTGAAACACACTCTTCCATGCATCAACTAACTGATCCCAAGTGTCGATAGGGTTCATCATAGGGTTACAAATATTAGTCAATTGGGTAACCATCTCAATTGCATCAACATTATTAGGGTCATCAAGCAATGACACATTAAGCTAAAAGGAATTTTTTTTTGGGCCACCATCTCCTATATCCCCAATCTTATCAAATCTAATGCTAGTTTGGATAGGTGAGTGATGTGAAATAGTTGCCAAGTAAACCATCAGTGGAGCATGGTAGCCTTTAGGTATAAAGGAGAAGGAAGCTGCATCCCCATAAAATTTGTCAAGTATACAATACACACTCTTCTTTCCCTTCTAATTATTACACCATGTAAACCAAATATCCTGAAATTTTTTATACATATGTTGCATGGGATCAATAAGATTAAATTTTCTTTTGAACTTTTTCAAGAAAAACATCTCATTTCCTTTCCACACATGATCCAATCCTCCTAATTTATCACCCCCATGTTCTACCATATTGAAATCCCTCACAAAAATCCAAGGATTATTAGAAAGATGTTTTACACACCATTCCCACATCTCTTCTCTTTCCCTATAGTCATTGGCTGCATATATGTTACAAATCCCAAACTCCTCTTGACCAATTTTTAGAATTAACCATATAACTCACTGACATGGAGAACACCCATGACTAACAATCTGGTCTAACCATTTAGAGTTTATGAGGATAGAAACCCCTCCTTTACCCCTCTCATGATTCGAGTGGAAGCCTATGGCTTTATCCCACAGGAATTTGAGGATGTTATGAGCTTGGAACAGTACAACCTTAATCTCTTGTAGGAAGATAATATCTTTGGCAACCAACTAGTTACACCACCTCCTAACAGTATACTTTCTATCTATCATCTGTAGACCTCTAACATTCCAGCTATGGATTTGAACCATGATGATTATTTAGAATGGGGCTTTGTGCTTTTGCACAACCAATTAAAACAATCTGGTATGTTACTCTTACCTTTATTCCTTTTGGACAGGGAGTTTCTATCCCCAGTCTTCCTTTTCTTACAAACCACTTCTATAAACTTTAAGTCTTTATTAAAGGATACAACTTGAAGGGATTCAGGTGAGATAATACATTCCAACCTAGGTGACTGCTGGTTTTTACTAGAACTCTTAATAACCTCAACCCTCTGGTTAATAGTAGCCAAGGCTAGTTGTTGGGCATTATAATTGGTGGGGGGTGTAGGATCATTCTGATCAATCACAAGGGGACAAAGTAGCAAACATGTTTTGATCTACAATATCAACATGCATATTTGTACTTTCAACAAAGAGATTAGGATTTTCTATAGAGTGGGCCACCGAATCTTTTGGTGTTCTAGGAACAAATTTTTTTTGGGTATTAGAACTTTCTTTAATTCCATCATAATTTTCACTAGAATTCTTAGGATTATTAGTTTTATTTGCATTACTGTCTGAATTCTGAACAGTATTGAACTTTCCTTTCTGGCGGGGAAATCCTTTTTTGAGTGACCATTACATCTACAGTGAAAACAAACATTAATATTTCCAAGCAATGACACTTCCCAACATAATAACTCTCCATCAAATTTCATAGAGATACAGTCTGGAAAATCAACTTCCGGTGTTAGGGAAACTAGAACTCTAGCATTTAGATGTGGGAGTGTAACCCTCTAGAATGTTTAATTTGTAAAACAAAACCCAGTGGTTTTAACATTTGGGAGATCTATAAATGGCCAGAATTCAACATTCAAATTTTTAATTTCCACCCAATTCGGGGCCGACTTAGCCACCACATTCCCAATATTACCTTTAGGGGACCATGGAAAAACCTTAAATAGAGAGTGGTTGACATTCTATAATTTCTTATTCAAAACCTGTTCTTGCATATTGTGGTTTTTTAACAATATAACAAACAACCCTTTTTGTATCTCCTGCAATATGTAACAAAAATACCAAGTTTTTTTACCCAAACCGAGGCCAGCCAATCTTAAATTTTTTTTGAGATGGCAATGAATCTTTATCCAAGAAAACAAAAAAAAATTGCAATGCTTTTCAATATACTCTGTTCTGCTTTAATAGCAGTTACCATGTCTTCATTTGGTGAAAGAGAGAGAGAGAGAGTTTTCAAGTCTAGAGAAGGAGACCTACCATTTCCTCCTCTATCTCTTCCATCCTTTGCACTTCCTCCACTATTTTGTCCACTTCCATCGGCTGCAGCCCATCCCAATCTATCTCTTTCTAAGTTCACCAACCTTCTACTAAAGACTCCATCAAACCCTGCACTTGCCGAGAAAAGAGGAGGACTCTCGGCCACCACTTGTTTGTAAGATAGTTTTTCATTCGGATTACCACCATTAATACCCTCTGCAGACTGATCACATTTATCATTAATACTACCACTTCCCTCCACATTATCCTTAATGATTTCTCCTTCACTCTGTGGGAGATCACTATTATTATTCGGCCCTCCAATGACATGCGCGAACTAGGCAGGGGAAGGGTAAACCCCAAATGAATAATGGAAACCGAGGGCACAAATAAAACATAAGCCAAAAACAAAGAAAGAATCGCGAGGAAACAAAGATAACAAAAAGACACATATCAAAGCCACAAAAGAATCAAGGAAAGGACATTTGAGTAAACTTCAACATGAAGAGACACACAGACATAAGCATTCGTCAGATTTGTGAAGTTGCAGAGCACCATCTTTTTTTATAAATTCTTTTTTGATAGTCTATTTTTTACAAATAGTATTTGAAATCTTATTTATTAAGGTCATACATGATATATACCTAGGAATTAATTTTTTTCTGCAGCTCATAGAGCTTAGAATTTAGTTTATTTTACCATTTATGGAGCTCAATTTTTTTGTATTGCAGGGATGAGATTTGTGAACTTTTATTCTCGAGCTGTTAAACCCTAATTGGATGAATAACAGTAAAAATTGCAGGGAAGTGAAAGAAGCTATTGAGGAGGAATGCCTATTTATTGTGTTAATGAAGGTCATGTTTTTTTTTTTTTGTAGTTCCAACTTCCAATGATGTTGGATGACTAAGATTCATTAGATGTATCATATGACACCCTCTTTAATTATGTGCATCAGATATTACCAGTTAAATGGTCTCAAGTTTGAGTCTCTATTCTTTCTTTTGTGGGATCTGTCCTCTTTGGTTATTTTATGTGGTTTATTTATTTGTTAGGAATTATTAATTTATGGTCAGTGTGCTACCATTCTATTTTCCAAGGTTTGTCAAGATGCTAGCTTAGGTTCCATTATATTTTATTTTCCTGTCTATGTTTTGATGTTAAAGTATAATGGGATGAATAACGCTAAATATTGCAGGGGACTGAAAAGGAATCTCTTGAGGAGGAATGCATATTTATTGTTCTCATATAGCTCACAATTTTGATTTGTTTTGCAGTTCCAACTTTCTATGATGTTGGACAAATGAGATTTATCTAATGTACATCGCATGAACTCCTCTTTAACTTTCTACACCAAATATTGATGGTTGGATGGTCTCAAGTTTGAGTCTATAATCTTCCTTTTGTGAGATCTATCCTCTGTGGTTTTTGCAATTACATGTTATTTCCACATGGGCCTTTTTATTACAATAATTACCCTTCTAGAACTGAGCCCAAAAACTATCATCATCTCTGTATGTGTAGCACCAATAATCACCTTAGAATATTATAGAAAGTGAAAATTTCCCATTTTGGTGCACAATGATTCAACTTCCCTCCTAACTGAGTTTTCTCTCTTCCTTTTTGTATCAAAAATCGAGTCCCGATGACATAACTTCTAGAAGCCATAACTTTTGGACCATGTAACCAAATTTCTAGTATAACTAATTTTAGAAAATATCTCAAAGCACTCTAGAATTAGGAAAATGTAACACTATCCTAGACAAGTTTTAACGCCTTCTGGAGCATCTGAGGCCTTCAAAAATTGTGTTCAAAGATTTTGCACCACACTGTCAAAAATATAAAATTCAATAACTTCAAAACTAAACTTGATCTTTTAACAAAAAATTATTGACATGCTTGTATATCAAAAATGAACCTCCAAGGAATTAATAGGAACAAATTGTGCTCAAACAAAAAAACTTACTAAAAATATCTGTCAGATGTGACTGCAAGGTTGAGACATATTTTCCCTATAATGTAGTATAGATGTCATAATGGGATCTCAGAAAACTAACGTAAACAAAAAAAAACATTTATTTTCAGGTGGTGCACAACTACTCTTACACCCTGGATGGTCCTACATCAATTACATCATAAAAAATAGTATTTTGAACACCTAAATTTAGCACATGGAGGAGCATCCCACACCACCGTGACTTAGCATTAGAGTCATCCTTGTCGCTTCCTCAGAGAGCTCCTCATGAATGTCTAGTTAAAACTTTCCAGCCCTCCTCGCTATCTAGGTTGTCCTCTCGTTTGTAGATTTCAATCCAATCTCCTTCATCTTGCACTTTGAGAACTGAAATATTTTTCAAAAAATTGAAACTACTTATATAATGAATAGAATTATATGGTTGAAATATTCTTGATCCACCATGAGTATCAACTAGTTTTTTAAATCTCTTTGACACCCTTGTGCACTGCAAAGCATTCCCGTGGATAAGGAATTTTCATGTGATCTTTGATATTTTCTACAACTACTTCTAGTTGTCCCGAAAATCATCCTATTAAAACACTTTCCTTTAAAGTTGCTTTACCTTAGACTCACCAATGATGAGAATGGTAACAAGGATAAATTAGTAATTTTTGTGCTCACACGATAGCGTTCGTCCAAATGCGGGAACTCCCCACCCTTGGTCTTTCTTAGAGCATGCAATATCAAGCCATTAGAGTAGTTCAGAATAGTTTTTAGCCTCTTCTCCTTAATTTCGCCAATGAATGACATATTTTTCTTTCTAGAAAGCAATTGAATATGAGAATCAATGGCAAACTATGCAAATCCACAAAAGGGGGAAGGAGAGTTGATAGAAAATTAAGATACATAATGCTTGATTATAGGTTAAATTTGTAGACAAATTGTATCATTTCATCCTCTACCAAGTTTGACAATATACATTAATGCTTCAATCTGTCTATGCTAATTTAAGAATCATTGCTAAATGTGTGATCTTCTTTATCAGTGCTCATTTTATTAATGTTGATTTATCCTTGAGATTATAAAGCCTGTCTTCCCCAAATTTGAGCTGGTGCCATGACGGATTATTGTGATTGCTATTAATAAATGTGAGAGCACTATAGATAAGCATTTGAAAGAATGAATATGAAATTAGAATATTTAAAATTGAGCTACTCGGGTTACTATTGTAGAGATAGATGACATCATATTCACTACAAATATACATCATAGCTTGATGAATAATAAAAATCATATTATGTATTAGGCTCTAATCCTTGAAAACATCTTGCTCAACGAATCTTAATCCTTGAAAACATCTTGCTCAACGAATCTTAATTATACATGACTATAGGAGAATATGATTATAGGATTGTATCATGTCTAGGAGTATAAGATTATATCATATTTTGTGATGTAGGATTATAACATGTTTAGGAGTATAGG
>MU226538.1:393644-409625 GCA_018584345.1 Thuja plicata
CCATGCTCTCGGTGCTTGTTTAAATCCATACAAGGCTTTGTGTAGTCTATAAACCATGTTTCTCTTGTTAGGATCAACAAACCCTTCTGGTTGTTCAATGTATACCTCTTCTTCTAGTATTCCATTTAGGAATGCAAGTTTGACATCCATTTGGTATACTTTGAATCCTATGAATGCAACATAAGCAAGTAGAATTCTTACTCCTTCCAATCTAGCAATGGGTGCAAAGGTTTCTCCATAGTCAATACCTTCTTCTTGCGCATACCCTTTGCATCTTGGTCTTACTTTGTTCCTTGTGACTTCTCCATTCTCATTTAGTTTATTTTTGAATATCCATTTGGTACCAATGAAATTCTTGTCATTCGGTCTAGGTACTAATGTCCATGTCCTTTTCTCTTCAATATGCTCAATCTCTTCATTCATAGCACTGACCCGTTCTTCATTTTCAATTGCAGTATTGACAGATTTAGGCTCAAAATCACAAATTAAACACCTAGCGTTCATTGACTTACTTCTTGTTCTCATTCCAACCTTTTATTTTCCTATGATCTGGTTCTGTGGATGGTGTCTTCTGACATACTTGGCAAGTACCGGTTCAACTCTTTGTTCATCATTCTGATCATCATCTTGACCTTCATTTTGATCTTCATCACTCGGTACATCATTGTGAGAAATTTAATGATTTTTGGTGTTTGCAGCCTCATGCTTGGGTGCATTGTTCTGTCACTCGGTAGCAATACATTGTTGCTCGGGAAGAGTGTCAGGTTCTTCACTGTAGACAAATCTTCTATAGTCTTCCAGTTATTTTCTGCTTTCCTCATTATTTTTCTCAGCAAATTCATCCACTTTGACATTTGCACTTTCAATGATTTTATTAGAGGATTTGTTAAGACATATATAAGCCTTTCTTTTGGTAGAATAACCTAGAAATATTCCTTCTTCACCTTTGGATTCAAGCTTTCCATTTCTATCATCTTTCAAAATATAACATTGACTTCCAAAAATTCTGAAATAACTTACATTGGGTGTGTATCCATACCATAGCTCATAAGGTGTCTTATTGGTGTCTTTCTTCAATTAAACATTGTTTAATGTATAGACAACAATACTAACAACTTCTCTCCTGAATGTTTGTGTGATTCCGTTCTCAATCACCAGTGTTCTGGCACAATCAACAATTGATCTATTCCTTCTCTTAGCAATCCCATTTTGCTGTGGTGTTCTCGGTGCAGAAACGTGTCTTTAAATTCCATGCTCATTACAAAAGTTAGTGAATTCATCAAAAATAAATTCTCCTCCTCTATATGATCTTAGACATTTTAGTTCCTTTCCACTTTGTTTTTCCACTATAGCTTTATACTATTTAAACATCTTGAATGCTTCTGATTTCTCTTTTAAGAACATAACAATCATCATTCTAGAATAAGCATTAACAAAGAGAATGAAGTATCTATCACCATAGTAGCTCTTTGTTCTCATTGGTCCACATAAGTCAGTATGGATTAATTCTAGAGTAGCATTATATGTGTAGGTTTGTCTCTTGAAAATAAACTTTGTCATTTTACCTTTTTGACAATTCTTACACATGACATGGTTGGGATTTGACATGCTCGGTAAGCCTCTTACTTTCTTTTTTTGCTTATCCTAACCATGTTGTCAAAATTCACATGACATAATATTGTAGGCCACAACTATATGTCTTCATTTCTAGATAATAAACAAGTTGTCTTAATATCATCAAGATAGAAGAGGTTACCTTTTGTCTGTTCGCCAGTTCTGATCAACCTTCCTGATTCATTAAAGATCTTTGCCTTTTTGTTAACAAATGCAACTTGGTGTCCTGTGTTATTCAGCTCTGAAACACTCAATAGATTATAGTTAATTCCTTTCACCCAATATGCATTTTCACATCTAATCAGATTGTTCAACATTATGGTTCCTTTAACTTCAACTAGACAAGGTGAGTCATTAACCATTCTTACTGATCCACCATTATAGTATTCACATGTTTCAAACTTTTCCTTATCTCCAGTCATTGGTGAGTACAACCACTATCAATAATCCAGACATCATTCTTACTAAAATTAGATATGAGTGCAGTTTCAACATACCTTTCCTCTTTGTCTAAATCATCCTTCATAGCAAAAAATACCACCCCAATATCTTCATCAGATTCAGTGTCAATATTCTCAGCTTTGTTCTTAGCTAGGTAACAAGCCTTCTTTCCTTTGTCCTTGTAGTCTTGATTATCTCTTCTATTAGATTGTCGGTTTCTCTGGTAATCTTGGTTATCACCTCTGTCAAACGTATTTTCATACGATCTGTCATTGTTTCTGTCTTCTATTTTTTTTGGACATCTAGTAGAAAAGTGTCCAATCTCTTTACAATTAAAACATACTAATGGTAATTTACCTTTGTATCTACCTTTGCCTCTTTGCATTTTTCTAGCCATTAGTGCTTCAATCTCATCAAGTTCTTGGTCATCACTATCACTTTCACTATAATTTCTCACAGTGTGTTTATGACTTGATTTACTTATTTTCAAAGAAGATTTGAATGCAGACTCAATAGTTGGTAAGACATTGTAGTCAAAGTTATTCATCTCAATGAAATAATTCTACCAATCAGACTATGTAGAGTAACATTGTTATTTTCTACTACTCTCATTTCTTGTATCACACATACTCTAATAACATAAAAAGGTAGTAAGGTTCTGAGAATTTTACTTACCATTGTTTCTTCTTAAAGTACACCACCTACTCCTTGGATAGCATTTACAACTTCTTTGATTCTGCAGCTGTACTGATTGATGTTTTCTCCTTCTTTCATTCTTAGGTCATCATATTTTTCTCTTAGGCTTTCTACCTTAGCTCTTAGCACATTCTTATCTCCTCCATGTACTAGCTTGAGTTTGTCCCACATTTGTTTTGCAGTGGTGAATGATTTGACATTTTCAAATTCAACATCAGAGAGTGAGGAAGCAAGTTCTATCTTCATAGAATTGTGTTCATGCTTCTCTCTCAATTGATCAATAGTCAGAGGTCCAGTAGGAAACTCAAATTTAGTATCCAAGTACTGTGTGGCATCATTTCCAATACCTGATAGGTGGAGTCTTATCCTTCTTTTCCATGATGCAAATTTGTCCTTGTTCAACTTAGGCACATCCCTTTTTCTCATCTTGTCATCTTTAACTTGAGTCTTAAAACTCTCTTCCAAGCACACAAGCTCTGATACCAATTGTTAGAATAACTGAGGGGGTCTGAATCAATGGCCTCAAAAATTAATGCAATAAATCAACCCAAAACTTTATACCATAAATATAAAACCTAAAATATATGTTGCTCGATGAATCTACTATTTATCCTGTCTTCAAGCTTTACCGAATAGCAGTCTATCTTTTCTTAACCTTTACCGAAATACAGTAAATAACTTAGTGTTTACCAGTCAATCCTATTTTAGTAATGTGCAAAGAAAAACATCAAAGCAATGAACCATATACACATTTGACACATGGATTTTTAATGTGGAAACCCTGTTAAAGGAAAAAACACCTGGGACCGGTAACCCAAAATTTTCACTCTTCTGAAGTGAGCTCGATGAAGAGCCAACCCATTTAAAGGTTACAAACACACTGTTAAGTGTGACCTTGTTAGAGGATTTAAAACTAACAGTTTATCACTTTTCCTATCATTCACTATGCTATCAACATGAAAACCTTTTGATACTCCTTCGGATGTATCTCAATATATAAAGGATGGTTATATCCCACTCTGTTAAGAGATTTTTTCAAGCAATGGTGAAACTGAATTAGTAGATGATCTGTTCATAAATACAACTTTAAATTATAGATTTTTAGATCTATTGTAAGTCCATAATACCTCTCTGATCAATGTTCTCTTCAATTCCTTTTCTCCACTTCTTGGTGAATGCTGTTGCTTCTTTGTTGCTCGGTGCCTGTAGAATTCTTAGCTCCATTCTTCAACTTGTATGATCAGATCTGCATGAAGACTTCTTATCTTCACCAGAATTCTTTTTAGCATTCCTCTCTTCATTATGAATTACTTGTCTCTTTATATAGACATAATTTTACCATTTCTTGTCCTTATTTTCTTCGTTGATCACTTCTTGATCCATAAAGCTTGCCATGCTTCCTTTAGTTTTATTGCATCAATCTCTGCTTGTTTTCTAGAATAAAACATGCTTTAAATATCCTTCTCATTTTAGATTTTATCTGATCGATAAAAACAAAATAATCAATCAGTTAACTCTAATTATAGCTCCTGCGAGCTAAGTTGTTTTTTTCATTTTCCTAACTTCAATTCCCGCCAGTCAACACTTCTGTTGTGCTTGGTGACTACTGGAAATAGCTTGGGCATCAAATTCAGTTCTGTTCGGTGACAACTACAGTTAGCTCGGTAATGCTTTCTCATGTATCACTTGCTTGGGTAACACTGTGTGTTGGGTAATACCATGAACTTTTGTATTTGGGGTTCACTGTCCATCGGGGTTTACTATCACTCGGTATACTTGATCACTGACGAAAAAAATTTGTCTCTTCAGATCTTTAAGTGTTGTGACAATATGTGCATGAGAAATCATACCATATCAAGTTGACATCAATGACAATACAATACATTAACTAATTTAATGTCTTGCATTTACTATCTGTAGCTCGGTGATCATCAAATTTGTCATCTTCAAACATTCAATCAGTCATAGTTCATCAACTATTATACTGGAAAGACTTTAGCTGGTATGGATAGGATAGTTATAGTATCATTTTTTATTATAGCTAGCAAGCCTTTCTTGGTTTTTGGTAAGTGGAAGCTAGATACTGGTTATTTTTTGTTCTTGTCTTGTTAATGTGTTGATATTGTAAATTTGCTTACTATCACCCTTTGGGCATTGTTCAAAGAGACAATAGCCTGGTTTTTTGTTGCTTTCAATATAAAAAAAATAATAGCTTTTTTAAATTACTTGGAATTCATTAAAAATGTGTAGGTTTAGAAATGTTTAAGGTACATATTCAATTCAAAGATTATTATGACATATGAAAATTTGCATTGCAGTTTTAAATATAAGAATGAAAATCTTAAAACATTAATACTAAATAATGCAGACATCATGATAGATGAAGATAAACATTGCACTCTTTAAGACATCAAATAGTTCATAAATTCAATTGAAAAATTATGACAAAAAGAAAATCTCCATCACAACATTAAGTATATAATAAATAAAGATCTTTGGAGTATCAAAATCAAATAATTCATAAAATTCAAAAGTAAATTAATTTTTGTTAAATAATTTAATCACAATATTTCAATTCTTAGACTATATAGAATATTTTGTATATTGAATTTATTATGTAGTATAGAAAAAACTATTTAATGTGTGAAAGAAAAATTGTTTCAAATTGATATTTTATTTTCTAAATATAAAAATAATATGAAAAATCACATTGAACAAGCATTTATCATCTACTCATCATTATTGTAATTCCACTAACATTTACTTGTGTCCCTAGTTTGAAATTATCATTTTAGTCTTGAGGTTCATTTCTAAATCATTTTCACAACAGTTGTTTAATATCAAGGTATACAAGAGTAAACTTACAATTCAAATTTCTAGATAATATTAGCCAACTTTAATAGTGATTTAACTCACTAATGTACAACATGTTTCTTTATCATAATATCTAAGAACATTTATTGTGCACCTAATTTATAAAACATAGGGATTATTTTTGAAGATTATATAAATTTTAAGATAGTTATCAAATCTATAATATCATCCCCACTCCTTGAGTTTAACTAATTAAAATCTAGCCTTAAGGTGACCTCCTTAGATTAGAGTCCATCAAACCCTAATTTCAACACCTTCCCAACTTTCACATGATAAATAAAAATTTTGATAAATGAATTAAGTATTGAATCATTGTTTGTAGTTTAGACATTAATATTACAACGATATGACTTTAAATATCTCTAACAAAAATTTGGGAAAGATATCATTTTTACCTGTTCTCGAGAGCATGACAAGAATTACGACATAGTTACCATAACTAATGTTGTGTACGATTTGACAATTCACCACAGATTACTTGTTCTAAATTTTACCAGCTAAATTAATTGTAATCTAAAAATTATTTACCATGATGTACCTGTGACATATTTACATGATAGTCCAATAGATGTTTTTGAATTAAAAAGAAACATAACTAGGGTTTTGACCCTTAAAAAAATAGTAGGAGACTAATAAGAGATCATTGGATTAACTACTCTAGATAGAATTAGACATTTACAATAGATTAATAGCCCCATATGGGTATGTGGAATTGAAGAGGTTTTTGAATTTCTCTTAATGAAGGTATTTTTCACACATTATATCACACCAATCTTCCTTTTGAATGGCCAACTTCAATCAAATCTTCACCACCAAAGATTTATTCAAGGGGGTAGTCCTCCTTAACCCCAGTACCCCTTCCTTCTTTAGTGTGAAAACTTTGTCCAAATTAACCAATATCATGTGTTTCTTTTCCTCCATATCTATCCATAGAAAGGTCTTTTAGATGGTCTTTAGTTTCTTGGAAATATTGCACATGATCTTAAAAAGGAAAAGGAAGTAAAATGAGAATCCCTCCAGAGAAGCTATAATAATATTGAGTTTGCCTGCATTAATTGCCAGTTTCCCCTTCCATCCAACCAACTATTTTTGGAATCTTTCCATTAAAGAGCTCAAAAATATTTTTGAACTTTCCTTAACTATAAGTGGATGGCCCAAATAAATTCTGGGGAGGATATGTCGCTGGTATCCCAAGATTCATCTGAGTTTCCTTTTTAATTCCTCTATGGTATTAAAAAAATAGAGGTGAATCTTGTCATAGTTAATATACTGACCAAACACGCTTGCATATTATTCTAGGAAAATTTTCCATACTCTTTCTTCCATCACCGAGGTTTTTCTAAACAAGATTGTATCATCCACAAATTATTGCAGAACTATTGTAGGAGTCGTGGTTGTGGTTTGAGCCCCTTGAGTTTTCCCTGACTAGTAAGGGTGAGGAAATTTCTAACTAGGACCTCAACAAAGCTAATGAAGATATAATGAGAGAGTGGGTCCCATTTCCTAAAAAAAAATTTAACCTTAAAGTTTTCTCTTGGGATTCCATTAATAATACCTTAAAGAGCTATATTGTTTTAACACAAACATTAACCAAATTGATCAGTTTGTCTTTAAAGCCAAATTTTATGAGGATCTTGGAAATATAATTTTAATCTATCATAATCTTTGTAAATATATAGTTTGAATGTCATGCCTGATGATCCAGACTTAGCCATGGAATGGATGATCTCATGAATTATACTAACAACATCAAGAATTTGGCAGCCAAGCATGAAACCTTATTCGTTATTGTTTATCAAAATAGAAAGGAATGACTTTATTCTATTAATAAGAACTTTGGTAAATATTTTGTAAATGGTATTGCATTGGTTTGATGGGTTTCTCCTAACCTTTTAGTCTCTTGAACTTTGGGAACCAAGGCAATGTAAATTTTGTTGAGCCTTCTCAGAAGTTTTTATGCTCTTAAAATAACCTTTGTGGCTATAGTTATATTAGTTTTGACCACATCCCAAAATTCTTGGAAAAAGGTGGGAGGGAACCCATCATGCCCCAGTGATTTATATTCCCCCATGGAGAAGGTTGCAGCTCTGACCTCCTCCTCAGTAATCGTACTCAAAATTTGATCATTACCATCCAAATTGATACTTGGTTGAATACATTATAGGAGCTGATCTTGAGTAATCATTTCACTACCCTCCGCTTTCTTGTACAAATTGTTGAAACAAATTATAACCAAGGTGGAACGTGTTTCATCCTCTTTAATCTCTTGATTATTATCATCCATTAGAACTGGATCTAGTTTCTTCTTTTATATGTTGTGGTTGACTTATGGAAGAAACTAGAGTTTCTATCTCCTTACTTAAGCCATTGTATCCTTGATTAATGCTTCTAATCTATCTCACCTCGTCTTAAATTTTCCTTCCATTGGTCTTGAAAAGTATCTTCATTTTCACATACGTCCTAGGGTGGTCCCACAATAGTGTGTCCCACTTTTTTGAACATCCTATTTTTTGTTGAAATTGCACAATTTTAAGAAAATATGTTGATTTAAGCCTTGAGAGGTCCCATTTGAAGGTGTAAATTCAAAATGGCTAGATAAAAGCCACTTGGATCAAAATCCCTTTGGTATAATCCCTCTACTCCTCACTCACACCTATAATCGAGTCTCCTTTGAACCCATCAAAATGATGACAAAAAATGACTTTAAAATTAACTTTTTGTTGGATAAAATAAATTAATTTGAAAAACCCAAATATAGGATGATAGTACTCTGAGAAATCTTTCCAATTATTATGATTTATATATATATTGAGTTTATTAAAACTTTTCTTTTTAAGTTTTACTAAACATAGGTTGTCTGACCATTTAGCGACTTCTCTGTTCGACACTTCTGGAAAAAATAGTAAATTAGGGGAAAAAATTATGAAAAATATGTAGGAAATAGGTTTTTATGTTAGATTTCTATCAAAAAAATAATAAATTAATTTCGATATAAAGAGATAGATTTAGAGCGATCAAAGTGAACCTATGTCCAAATTATAATTAATGTCACTTCATAACTCAATAAACTATTAAATATTCAACCAAATTGAATGAAACCAAATGTATTCCCTAGATATTTGTGTTACAAACCTAAATTCAAAATAATTACATTCTTATCAGTTTTATAAAAAAAGTTATGTTGATCAAAGTGAGTGTCACTCCTGAAAAATCCTGATTTTTCACAAAAATAATTTTTGAAGAAGGGAAAATGGATATAAATAAATTCCATTTTAAAAAAAAATAAAAATTTATAAACTAGAAACAAAATGATAAAAGACACTAGTTTACATCATCTTCATATTCTTAATGGCTTAATGACAATTGATGTTCGAAAGCAATTTGTTTTTTCAGAATGTTCATTTCAGTGTCAAAGTTGGCCAAAAAGTAGGACACAGTTTTGTGGGATTACCCCCTATGAGATCTCCTCATTAGCCAATCTTTCCTAGATTATTTTCAATTTTTCACTAATTTGTTTTATTTGAGAGAAGATGTCCCAAAAATTTGTCTTACTCTACCCTTTCAAAGACTTCTTAATTATGTCAAGTTTCTTTGCCACATGAAACATGTCAATTCCCCAAATTGAAGTGTTCTACCAATTTTTAACACATTTTTTGAAATCGGGATGGGTAGACCACATGATCTCATATCTATAAGGAGTTGGGAACTTATATAAAATGTCATTCCAACTAAGTAAGATTGGTCTATAATATGACACGGTCCAAGGGAGGAAAAAGTGTAGAAATATATCCTGTGCATCCCATCCAATTGACACAAAAATCCTATCTAATCTAACATAGATCAAGCCTATGGCCTTCCTATTGTTTGACCAATTGAATTACTTTCCTGATAGATCTACATCAATCAAACCATAATTATATTGAATTTTGCAAAATAAGTCATGTTGTCTGAGTAGTCAGTTAACCCTCCCAGTTTCTCAGAGTGGAAAAGGGGAGGTTAAAGTCTCCCACCGCCATTTAACAAGAGTCACTATGTGACTTGATCAATTTTGTGGTATTCTTCTATAGGCAGTCCATAGTCACGTGTGTATTAGGGGCATACACATTCATCATATTTCATTTAGAATCTACACTTTTAAAATAGATAGCATGATCATTAGGAGTCGAGTGGAACATATTTCCCCTAACCTTTGTTGGGTTCCACAGAGTGATAATTACTATGAAATCCCCAACAACCTCACTAGTAGAAAAAGAAGATCTAGGCTACATAGAATCAGCTATTCTATTGAAAGTTTGTTTAGTCATCTTGACTTACTTAAGAAGCGGAACATCATTTTTCACTTCTTGGATACAATTCCTCAGAGCACTATATTTCTAAGTTCTATTGAGGCATCACATATTCCGTGAGAGAACTCCTTGGAGCACTATGTTTGTGGGATCTATGAGAGATTCACATATTCTGATGGCATGCATAGTCCATTCTCATCAGAATATACCTATGACCTGTAGAGGATGGCAGATTAATGGTGCCAACATAATCCACATACCATTGGGTGAATGAACATACCTCACATATACCGGTTCTAATGGCATGATATTTTTTTGCTCATGTGTGGTGCTGGTTTGACAAGTATGAAAAGATCTTAAATATTCACTTGTCTCTCTGAATAGAGTTGACTAGTAGTACCGTGATCTCAAGATCTGGCAAATAATAGCTTCAGTAGATCAATGACCTATCCTGCATTTGTCATAAAAATTAGTCAAGACTCATTTTTCTTCCTCCCTATCTAATCATCTTAGATAAAACCCATCATAGGTGTGTTTTTATAATTCCCATTTTCATCATATAGAAACTGGTTTTAATCCTCAAGGCTCTTCTTTGTCAGCTATTTAATCCTTCTGAAAAGCGATTCTGGAGGAGATAATTGACCATATGTTGATAGCAATGTCTAAAATGACCCCTTGATCTATGTAGGTTTGAAATACCAATCCTTATTCTATCTCTTTCATCAACTTTGTTAGGTCTCTTCCTGTCACTAGATTCATAGGTTGAGTCTCGAGATCGATTTTTCACAAAACTATCATCCACTTTCCCCTTTGCTTACCTTTTTTTTTTGCATCAATAGGGATTTAAGTGTTGCATCAGGGACAATAACAAATAATTTACTTCTCAAAATATAATTATTGAACCTATTACAAAATTTCACCAAGGAAAATGATTATTTATCCAAATTTGGGTATCTTATTTAAGCATTCTTAAGATGGCATCTCATAAATGCGACCATTCATTCATTTTATTGTGTTTATTTTGAGTCAGGATCCCTATGCATGAATTCTCTAAAGGAAATGAGTATATCTTGAAATGAACAGTGTATTATGGGCTAGCCAAGACGGGTATCCTGGTGATTATAATCTTGATTTCTTTAAATTCCTTCTTGACTGGGGTTCACCATTCTATTTTTTCTTCCTTTGTTAGCTTATCGTTAAGTGGTTTCACTATCTCTACAAATCCACTTATGAATTTTCTCATGAAATTTATCTTTCCAAAGAATGATTTTAGCTCTTTCTTGCTTTTAGGTTTGACCAACTTTAGTATAGCGTCTACTCAAATTGGGTCGATCGATATTCCTGCTTCATACATTACATGGCCTAGCATTTTTCCTTTGGTGACCCCAAACACACATTTATTGGGGTTGAGAGAGATCCCATGCCTCCTGCATCTTTTAAGTACTTTCCACAAATCATTTATATGATCTTCTTAGTCTTTAGATAACACTGTTAGATCATCCATGTAGATAATAATGTATTTCCAGACCAAACTCTTGAAAGCAATATTTATTTCTTATTGGAAGTTTTCTCTAGCATTTATAGAACCAAATAACATCTGACAATATGCAAACTTCTCCCACTTTGTGGTTAATGTTATCTTTAGCCTTTCTTCTTCCTGTACCATAACTTGGTTGTAGCTTGAATAGTCATGTAGGAATAATATCATTTGGGATCCATTAACCACCTATAACACTTTGTCTAGAGATGGAAGTGGTAATTATCCTTTTGAGAATCTCGGTTCACGTTCCAAAAATCCACATATAACCTAATTTCTCCACACTTTTTCCATACTAGGATAAAATTTAAACCTCATGTGGAATGCCTAATTGGAAAAATAATCTTCATGTCCAAATAATTTTGGAATTCTTTTTGTATCAATGGTTCCATCATTGGGTTAACTAGCCTCTGGTTTTCTCAAAAAGGTTTAGAGTCAAGTTTCAATTTGATATTATGAACTATGACAGAGGTGTCATAAGTTTTCAATTCTTCATAACTCAAGGCTATGACATTTTGCATGGTCTGTGAGGAGTTGCACCATCTTTTTCTTCTTATCCTCAGTGCTAACCTTTCCAATATGCACTTCCCTTTGGTCATCATCTGTCCTGAGTTTGTATGTTTCACATTCGCCACCTCCATGAATTGTTTCTGGATTCCTTTTTTGCTGTCATTTTATCTTTTCAAAGATCCTTTCTAACACCACCATTCCCTTAGGTATTGAATTGGTTTTCAAAATTATGATGCCTTGATCACGAGGCTCCTGTAATACAACTGACCTATCTAGTTCTTCCAATTCTTCATCAATAACTTTCTTCTAAAGCACACTTGCGCACATTGTGAATTCTACCTGATATGTTTATAATCCTTAAATACTTGCAAATTTGTGATATTATCTAGAATTTCTAGAGCAACAACAAGTTCAACCAAGAATCTTTGTAATCTAGACTTCTCCATACGGTGTAATCAACTAACATATATTGTCAGTGCATCTGCAACTTTTTGTCATACCATTAATACTGGCTACGAACCCATTTGATGATCAATTGAGAGTCACCTTCTACTACCAGAGCATTTACCTCTTTTTTATGCACCAAGAGGAGACCTCGAACTAGCGCTTTGTACTCTGCAACATTATTAGTACATAAGAATTGTAATCTCTATGCAATATAGAAGGAATTACTTCTTGGGTTAATTAGTTTGATTCCAACACTAGATCCTTTTTTACACTTAGAACCATCAAAGTGTAGCCTCCAAACTTGATGTTTCTTAAATGATTTGCACTTGGATTAATATCTATCATGACCCCTTGATCTTTTAGGTTCTAATTCCTCATTCTCTTCAGTGCTTGGAGGAAAAATCTCTTCTTTATCCTCCTTTTATATGTCACTAGTGCCCAAATAATTTTGGCCCTCATTGTTTTGAATGGGCTGGGATTTTTCATGAGGTGGAAGGAAACCATCATCAAATGAATTCCATCCATTGTCCACAATATGGGTGAGACTTTTACTATATGATTCTAAGTCTCAAATTACTTCTTGAACTATTGTCTCAAACATGTAACCCCGGGGTGGACTATCCTCACCTGGCACAGTCTCATTGAGAATTCCCAACACGACTCTTATCGTTAGTCCCATACCTTGAGTGTATTTGGTTGGTTTGGTAATTTGGATCAACATCCTTGATATTCCATCTTGGAAACTCACGCATGTGAATTCAGAATTGCCCAATTGGTGCAACCGGCAATATCTTGGAAACAACAATATGGTAGGATACACACCATGAACTAAATGTTTCAAGTTTTTAATTATATTCCTAATGAAGTCTTGGAATATTTCCTTGTCAACTCAAAACTCTTGCAAGCCTTGTATGCGACTATCATAAGAACCATTAGTCTCTTTGATTTAGAAAATAATGATATTGTCCAATCGATAATACTCAAATCTGATTGGGTGAAAAATACCTTGTTTGGGGCATTGTAATCTGTAATCATCTTCTTGATTTGGAGTTGAGCATCAATCTTGATTTGATTGTTTAATCCCTTCCAGGGTAACCATAGCTGAGTGAAATTAGTAGAGAGCCAACCTCTCAAACACTTAGTTGATTCTCTACTCAAAAACATCTCGTAAGTCTTTAGAATGTCAATGATGTGAATTTAAATGTGTTCTTCCACTCTTGGATCATCAACAAGTTGAATATGCACATCTTTAGACACACCAAAAATCTTGACCTTTGTTTTTTCTAGTTGTATCACTACTATGTTCCTAGTTTGAGAAACCTATTGAGACTATGAAATTTCACCCCCCTCAGCCTTGCTTTGAAGGCTAGACTTGAGGATTCTAGGAAGACATCAAAATACTCCAAAGGTGGTGGGATTTCCTATGGATGGAGTGAATCTCCAGATTCTAGGCCTGTTCCTTCTTGGTATATCACCTTTGCAGATCTTTGATCTAGAAAAAGGGAAACTTGGATGGGTAAACAGATAGAAATAGAAGAAAGGAAATAAATTTAGACAAATCTACTCTATTAGGTAACACACCAAGGCTGGTTCAAAGGAAATCCAACATTGATCACTAAGGAGCTCTTGAAGATGATTAGTTTAAACAATTGACACAAATCTGATGATTGAACAACTTACATATTGATAACTTTAAAAATAACCAGATAATGGAGAAATTTATTGAAATCATAGCTTATATCCTATGCAAGTGTCAGTTCTACTCACTTAAAGATGCATAACAAAGACATCAAATTGTATGATTCAAAGGAAAAATACATTACAAGTGAATATAATAACCAATACTACATACAATTAAAAAAGTACAAAGGAGGTATGCAAAAATTTGATTTCTAATCAATACTTTGAAGGAAATTGCTATCATAAACTTACAATAGCTTCCAAAGCCTCTTAGAAAACTAGAGGATCAGAATAAACACTCCTAATGTCCTTCAAAAATTTAGGAACCCTTAACACCAAACTGTAACTATGCTTTTAAAGGAGATACAAAACACCAATTCCAAAGTAGACATGATAATTAACTCTACTTGAACTCTCTAAGCCACTAGAAGATTAGGTCTTTGAACTCAAGAAAGGGAGGATAGGGGGAGGAATGAAGAATTCTGGCCACATAAACATGTAAAAAACTTGTGATCTCCACCTCTGTTATCTTGATGTCGACTAAATGATTTGTCCTTTCAACTGGGATCAAGCTATTCTTTCACTTTTTTGAAATCACTGTTTTAGCTGATGTGACTATTATGCAAAAATAGAGGGTTTGATATCCACAAAACTGTGGTTTAAACTCTTGTTGACCTTCTAAATGTACACAAAATAGACTTTTCCACCTTTTTATTAAAGTCTAAAAGGTTGATCGATGACTTTTAACACATTTAGACCAAAGGTTAGGTCATTTAACTACTAGTCAACCACCTTTTCATAGGACTGAAGAAAGAAGAAGAAGAAGAGTAAGAGTTGAAAGAGAATTGTTATAAAGATGGCTGGTCAATGACCTGGTGGTGGAGAAGGAGGAGGACCTTGTGGTTGTGGCGGCGACGGCGATCAAGGAGGAGGTGGTAAAGGAGGAGGTAATGGATGTGGTCGAGGAGGAGGCGGTGGTCAACAAGATGGTGGAGATATTTTTGGAGGTCATAATGGTGGTGGAGGTGGTCAAGGAGGTGGCCGTCAAGGAGGAGGTGGTAAAGGAGGTGGCAGCCAAGGAGGAGGTGGTCAAGGAGGTGGCCAAGGTGGAGGAGGTGGCCGAGGGGGAGGTGGTGGTCATGGAGGTGGCCAAGGTGGTGGTGGTCATTGAGGACATTGCAGAATTCAAATGGATGGTAATTTAGGTGAAAATTCTTGTGTAGTACTACCCTACTATAGACGTGCACCCTCAATCTCTTATATAAGAGAATTTAAAGCGCATAAAACTTTCCTTTTGTAAGCTTGATATAATGAGTGAAATAAAAAGAATGCAAATATTATATGTTGTATTATACCAAGGTATAATGAGAAGTATGTTATTTATCTACAAAATAATACGTAATTAGTCAAACTTCAAAAAATATTAATAATCATTTATCATTGAAGGAATGGTAATAAGTTATTTTTATTTATTGGAGTGGTAATCATCTAAAATAAGTTGTTTTTATTTTCTTTTAGGTTTTATGCAAAAGTGGAGCCAAGAAACCCTTAGCCTGACTACTATTATTATTCATTGTAATTTTGTTTGTGAGAATTTTGTAATAGGTACATGTCAATTTTATGTCATGTTATGATAGGAAGTTTTGTTTTTCATTATAGTAATCAAGCAATTACTACTTTTGTTATATGTATGCTATGATAGTTTTTGTTAAATTTTAAATTTGAATTTAATTATATTAGATGTTTGTTTGAGGGCAAATATTTAAAAAATTTAGATTTACATTTGTTTGTGGAGGGTTTGATGTTAAATCTAGATTACTTTTGTAATTCATTGTTAACAAGAGCATAAATTTAACTTCATGCTTTTTTTTATTTAGAGTTGAGGAGAGGACTATC
>MU226538.1:417604-430034 GCA_018584345.1 Thuja plicata
CAACGTGCCATGACTTTGATTTTTCATGATTACATTCATAAGATTTTGGAAGATTATGTAGATGATATCTTGGAAAAATCTATACAAAGAGAGGATCATGTGTTTATTTTAAGACAAATATTTGATATAATAAGGAGTTACAATATGAGGGTAAATCCTAAGAAATGTGCTTTTGGATTTGATTCGGGCGAGTTAATAGGATTTATTATCTCTAAACGAGGCATAGAAGTTGATACTGAAAAGATTGATGCTATTGTTAAAATGCCTCCTCCTAATGATATTTCTCAATTGTGTAGTTTACAAGGTAAAATACAATCCATTCATCACTTTGTTTCTAACTTAGCAGATAGGACTGTTCCTTTTTCTTCTTTACTTAAAAAAGATACTATCTTCTCTTGGAATCAGGAATGTAAAAGATCTTTTGAACAATTCAAAGAATATCTTGCTAATCCTCCTATCTTACAACCTGCTCAATTGAATAAACCCTTTTATTTATATACTTCTGCCACTTCCAATGCAGTGAGTGGATTGTTAGCTCAACATGATAATGACAGAAAGGAACGACCAGTATACTATATTAGACAGACCTTGTTAGATTATGAAACACGATATACTCAACTAAAGAAACAATGCTTGGCTTTAGTTTATGCTTGTCAGAAACTTCGGCATTACTTGCTCAATGTTGAAGCCATTGTGATTGTTAAATTTGATCCCCTAAAACATCTTTTCTCAAAAATAGATCTTTCCGGTTGATTAGCAAAATAGGTAATGTTGCTCACGGAGTTTGATCTCAATTTCATTGTTCAAAAATCAATTAAAGGACAAGCTTTAACTGATTATTTAGCTGAATCTCCTTGTCCTCATGCTAATACAACTATTACCTCAGTAGAATTCCCTAATGAGAATATACTTGTGATCAAACAAGATGATACTTGGGAGTTATATTTTGATGGCTCTAGGTGCAAGACAGGTTTTGGGGTGGGCATCATCTTGATCCCTCCTACAAAGAAACCCATTCCTCTATCCTATAAATTAACTTTTCCTTGTACCAAAAACATTGCGGAATATGAAGCTCTTATTGTTGAACTACAAGCAGCTTCATCTCTTCACATCCAAAACTTAGAAATTTATGGAGATTCACAATTGATTTTTGAACAAATCAAGGGAGGTTATCAAACTAAGAATGATAAAATGGCACAATATCGAGATTTAGCTCTAGATATTCTTTCACAATTCTCTTCTTCCACCATACACACTTTACCTAGAAAGGATAATCGACACGCAGATGTCATGGCAAGCGCAACTTCCTTGGTTTGTCTTGAAAATAATGATGAAGACTTTCAATTTACTATACACACTCTTAAACTCCCTACAATTTCTGATAAGACTACTATTAATTGTTTTAATTTGCATTCCGAAGAATGGTATTCATATATTTTTTATTTTCTAAAAGATAATACTTTTCCAGAATCAGCAAGAAGGAACACACGTAATCATATCAGAAAGCTTGCAGCCCGTTATATCATTTTAGGAGAAACCCTTTACAAGCATTCTTATGATGGATTACTATTAATATGTCTTAACAAAACCGAAGTTCCTGTGGCTTTAGCAGAAGCTCACTCTGGCTCTTGTGGGGGACATTTTGGTGGGAAATCTTTGGTTAAGAAAGTCCTTAGAATGGGATATTACTAGCAAACAATGGAACAAGATTCCTTTACATTTGTCAAGAAGTGTCCTCAATGTCAACAACATGGTAATTTAATTCATGCTCCTACTCGTGAGCTTCGTAATCAAGTTGCTCCGTGGCCTTTTAGCATTTGGGGTTTTGATCTTATTGGAAAAAGTTCCCCAACTTCCTTTCAAGCACATACGTACATTCTCACCACTACAGATTACTTTACTAAATTTGTAGAAGCTATTCCTCTTCATTCTACTACTGTCGATGTTATCTGTGATTGCATCCTTAATCATATTATCACACGATTTGGTATTCCTTCAACGATAGTTTCGAATAATGGTACATCTTTTAAGAATAAAGAAGTCACAAAATTCATGGAGAGATATCATATACAACATAGATTTTCTACTCCTTATTATCCTCAATCTAATGGTCAAGCTAAAGCATCAAATAAGGTTATTAAACAAATATTAAAGAAAACAGTTAAAAAAAATGTGAAAGATTGGCATACACAACTTACCTATGCCTTGTGGGATTATTGGACTAGTGTCCGTACAGCCACTAGTACCTCACCTTAAAATCTTGTTTATGGAACTGAGGCCATCATGCCTTTGGAATTGGAAATACCTTATTTACATGTTTCATTTCATGGAATCATTCACAAGGATACTTTCTGGCAACAACGATTACAAGAATTAGAAATGTTAGATGAACAATGCATAAATGCTTTGGAACACATTAAAGCTTATCATAAATCACTCCAAAAACAATATAATCATACGGTGATTGAACATAAGTTTTTGGTAGGTGATTTAGTCCTATATGAGAACCAAAGAAATGTGAATGCTTTACCAGGTGAAGAAGGCAAATTTAGTCCAAATTGGCTTGGACCCTTTGTTGTAATTGAGGATTTCACATCGGGTGCTTATAAAATTGTTGATATGAATGGTGTTCCTCTCAGGGAACTTCTTAATATTATGCATCTCAAACAATATTATCCCTAATTTATCCTTTCTTTCTTTATGTATTTATTTTTTCCTTATAAAATAATTATTTTATAAGTTATGTAAATTAGAATGCATTCATACATTTCTTCCTTCTTTCCTTTATTAAGTTTTATGGATGGATGAAAATAAAAGTAATCAATCGTAGAACTAATTGCTCTCAAAAAAATGTTTTCTTTATAAAATTTTCAGAGTTTGGTACATATGTGGCACAAGTGCCATATCTTTCAGTCTCTCTCCCTATGCTCTGAAGGACGGTGGCTCCCAACTCTCTCAGATATATTATGTGAGGCTGAGGATCTCGAAACGGTAGTCTGTGAGCAACTCCTCGACATGATCATCTGCTGGATCTACTCTCAGGCTTTCTCTAGGTCGGCCGTCACCTTCTCTTCTCTTTCCTTGCACATCCTCAACTGTTGCTGAACACATAGGAAGATATTTGCATGTCTTTCGGGTTCCCTTCATCCTACAAGGGAATCTCTCTCACCAACTGGCAGTCGGTAGGATAGGCATGTATCCTTCAGAACCTCGGATACAAAGCTCCTCCACTCCGCTACGCTTCCTGCAAAATTCAAATATAAAACCTCTTTAAATCTCTATTCTAATCCAAATCTTTATTTAAAAACATTCTAATCAACTATGTTATCCTTGGATCCCCTACCTGGGAATCGTTAAAGGATCTAGATGGTGGGGGCATGGAATGACTGCTCTCTCCTCATTCCCTAGCTCTAGGACTCAGTGGTGGTGTCTCTATATGCACTTGAGGAGGTCATTATGATCTCAAAGGAGTAACATGGATTGCCTAAACACCGGTCCCGATACTGTGGTCTGGGGGCATCTCCTCTTCTCTCTCCTCTAGTCTCTCCTCTTCTCTCTCCTCCTCCATAGGATCTCCCACGAGGGGAGGCTCCTCCTCATCTCTCAGATCCTCATCCTCTCCTACTGGTATGTCCTCTCCTTGGTGGTTCCTCTCAAGACTTGGATTACCTATGGGGTAGTCATTAGGAAATATAGGATGGGTCCCTTGTAAACTCCAGTGTCTGATATACTCTCTACTCACACCAGCATAGGATAGCTCGGGATATACCTCTATATCCTCTGTCTCTTCTGTATCACTATCGACAATATCAGCTATTGTAGGTCAACAAATAGCGCTGAGTCTCTGATAGTATCTCACTGGGTATGCATATCGGGGTACTGCATGAGGGACTCCTTGTATCAAACCAAACTGTCTCATTACCCTATCATAATAATAAGGAATCACAACATGCTGGGTAGGGCTCTCTAGCAGCTTCCGCTACTCTGAGTGTCTCAACTACTATCAGGTATCAGGCCACTCCATCATCTGACAATATGGTCTCCAAATCCCATCAGTCCCTGGTATACAGTCAAAGCATACCCTCTAATAGAGGATATCTCCGTGCTGCTAGAAACTAGCCAGCGGATATGCATAGGCTCTTGGTGCGCTCACATCTATCATCACAGGAGTACCCTGTGGTTGTGTGCATGCATAGTGCTCAAACATCCACACCTGTAGTAACGTGCACACTATAAGACTCTCCAACTAAAATCTCACCAACTGACTCAACTCATGATAAAGATGAGCCAACATGCTGCTGCCCCATGAGACAATGACTCTGTCACTCTCCATCCTATGCATGAGATGTGTGAATGGTGCTAGAAAAATTGTACCCTTTGTGTTGGGCACTACAACCAAGGCAACAATACAAAGCATCACCCTTAGTAAAAAGGGTGTCAGACCTACTAGTATGGTTGCCAATGATATCTGATCTGATTGGGTCCTCATCTGTGCTATCCGTCCCAAACAGTACTCCATATATGCAAAAACCTAGGATGAATCCCATGGTCCTCTCGGTCTGACAGGCTCACCTCAGACTAGAAGCCATAGGATCCTATACACATCCTCCAAAGTGATGGTGATCTTGCATGATGGAAGATGAAATAAGCATGTATCCTCGTCCCATCTCTCTATCATGGCTGATATCATCGACCGATGAAGCCTCAGCTATGGTAGATCTGCCACCCAATAGAGTCCCACATCTCTCAATAAATGAATCTACTCTGGCTCTAGCTTAGAGACACTCCTTCTGATAGATAAGAGTAGCCCTCCGAAGGGATGCTCTCATAGATGGACTGGATCCTGCAAGCACAGACATGAACCATATTAGACCTTCTGAATCAGCTTACTTCAAAATCTACCTGACCTGGACAGGGTCGACCTTATTAGGATAGGGTCGACCTTTATGTGTTAAGGTCAACATTTAGGGGTCAAGGTCAATCTTCCCTGTAAAAACATCAAAATTTCAATCACAAATACTAAAAAAGGCACTTACGTCGGGCAAAGGTTGTCTACCGGCTAGGCACTCTCGCAGGACCTCCATACGGCTCGCTCAAAACTCCTCTCTCTTTGGCATCCTATCTCCTTGCTCCAACTCTATAAATGGTAAGAATGAGGAGGTAAGTATCTCTTTCTCCTATTTATAGGCCGTAAATTAGGGTTTTTCTAGGGTTTCATCTCAAATTATTTAGGTTAAACTCGAATTTTCCTTCTATATGCATTTAGATAGACATTCACTCTTTTCATCATAACTTGAGTTTGGTAGCTCCATTTTTTAGTGCTGTCAGAAGCATTAGAATAGTGATTAAGATAAATAACCTCTTGAATAATTTTGGGAAGGTTTAGGAAACTTCTAAATAGTTTAGGAAAGGACTTTTCAACATCTTGCATATTCAATATATAGAACTCACCTTATCACCCTGTTTCAGCTTCCATGAATTAGTAAGACGAATCAGGGGGGGCATAAGGGGATATATATACTTCTCAAGACAATCATAGCAATATCTAGGTGTTCTTTGGATTTTCATTAACATCGTGTGCTACAAGTTGTGGATGCTAATGGTTTCTTGCAGGATCTTCACATTGAGGACTTGGCTATATCCTTTTTATACTATATGATGATTTCTTACTTTAGCTTGCATATTCACATAGTGTCATATCTAAGCTAAAGTGGGGGATAAATGTATCATCTTAAAATGGAAGCACTTCCATTTGGATGAGTTTAGCACCCTTGTTTAGTATGTTTGCATAATAGATTTGCATGTTTACATGTTTAGGTGAAATTAGGGTTAGGATCTTATGGATCCTCCTAGATTTTTCCTCTCCATGGCTCTTCTTTCTAGGTAGGACCTATGTATTGGTCCTCCTAGGCTTCATCTTACTCTCTCTCTCTAGGAATTTTAGGCCTTCTTAACACTCTGACTCATTCCCCAACCTTCCTAGGTCCCCGATTGACCTAGGAGCCTTTCTGCCACATCCTGTTGACCTGCCTGAAAACTCAGGATAGGGTCAAGGTCAACCCTGTCCTAGGATAGGACTGAGGTTGACCCTGTCCTAGGTTAGGGATGAGGTTGACCCTATCCCCTAACTGGTGTTGGTTCCCATTTCCAGATCCGAAAATTATCGGGGTCCGAAACTTGAAATAGGTCCCCGGGTTCGGATGCGGAAGTGTTTTCTCTGATATTCAAATTAATATGTTTTTTCCTTAGTTGGAAAATGTGATTGGAGCATGATTCATGGTGAAATTTGAATTTGGATCCATTGCATTTCCCTAGGAGACCTATATTGAAATCTCTATATAAACTCTCTCTTTTGCCTTCATTTGATCATGAGATGAAAATGAAATCAGGAGATTACATGATGGAACGATGAGGCAAGCAAGTAAGAGGATGATATAGAAGGACAAGCTAGGAGGAAATATCATCATCTTCAATCAAAATCATTCTTCAAAGACAAGTTATTGTGGATCTTCATTTTAGCAAGAAGGCTTTCTTTTTAGATCTACCATCTTCAACATTCAAGCATTCAAAGGACATTATCATGGGGTAGCAATTAGGGATTGTGAGTTGATAGGATTACTTTAGCCTTGGGGGCTTGGTATGCTTTCTTTATCATATTTAAATCTATGCATGTCTTTCTCATTTCCATGTTATGCTAGGATTGTTAATCTAGAAGATTAGATCTTGATATTGCATGTTCAAAAGATCCTTTCCAAAGAGCAACACACACACAATATACATTCTATATACTCAGCTATTTGTGGAGGTGGAAACCACCAAAATGGGGGTTTGACTAGGGTAAAACCCTATGTAGCCACAACAAAACCCCTTTTTCAGATATTTTCTGGTACAAGACAGAGAATTCAAGGCCAGATCTGGATACCCTTTTCGGATTTCTTTCAGACTGTGTAAACAGGGACACTTTCAGAGTTGAGTAGGTTGAGTTGGCAAAAGTGGTTTAGAATTGACCTTTTTCATAAGATGACATCAGAACAAAAACTGATTTTTGGGTTTTGTTTGTCTCTGTGTTCCGGTTCAGTATCAACTATTAGCATCTCTAGAAACAGTCTATAGAACTCATAAAATGTGTTTTTCCAAATCTGATGTGTCATGAGGTAGGCATTTTATTACATCATTCTTTACATGGTCTCTTCCATCCTTTTGATCAATATAATTAAACGTAATATCCTAAATTTGGCCATAAGATTTCCCTTCATTATACAAATCTTATTTAGGAGATCTAGGGCATTCAAAAACCCTCCAAATTTAGATCTTACATTTTGGTGACCCCGCGATAGACAACTCTTTCTTTTCGGTGTTAGATTTACATTTCATATTATATCTTGCATGAACATAGAAATAGATTTCTTATTTTCTAGCATTTATATTTCACAAAAATATATAAAAATTAAAAAATTACCTTTAAAAAAATACAAAAACATTTACATTTTTCAAGCTTGTAGTACTTCCTTGTGTTCAACATGTATGATTTTTGTTTTGAATACTTTGATGAGGATTTTGTAGTACAAAATGATAGATCCCTTAATGAGGTACATGGAAGTGAGCATGCAAATGGTTTGAATGAGATCCCCATGGATCCTATTCCTATTTCATCCTCCTCCACCACTTCTTCAATTGACCTTTACCATAGGATAGATTCATGGTTACCTTCATATTCCTCTATTTGCAACATTGACAAACCTACAAAACTCTTTCCTAAACCTTTGATGACCGTAAAAGGGTGTCCTCCGATGATTATTAAGGATAAACCTAGAGACCCTTTGGATTTCTTTGATAACACAGATTCCGTTTCACATGCTTACCACACACGGAATAATTCTCAACCTACTGTCCTAGCAACTTTACATCCTTCTCAACCTGTGCTTCCTCCAGCACCTAGGTTACCTTCTTCCTTTAAGGAATATGACTTGGTGGAACAGTTACGCGCTACTCTGGCTAAGATATCTTTATGGGAATTCCTTCAAAATTATCCTACATATCATGAGGCATTGCAAAAAGCTTTATCTACTCTTTCTGCTCCATCTCCTAACCAAGAGAATATTAATTCATTTCTGGAGTGCATGCATACTATGCCTTCTGTACCTCCTATTGTGTTTTCCGATGATGATTTACCTACTGTTGAGGTGCCGAATCAATATGATGCTCTTATGGTTGCTCTTTCTATTAATCAGAGTATCATTCATAGACCATTGATTGATAATGGATCTGGGCTTAATGTTTGTACCATGGATATGCTTAAGGCAATTAAATCCGATCTTACAAATATTCAACTGAATGACATCCCTATTCATGGATTTGATAATATTGCAAAGAAAACCTTGGGTATCATTACATTACCTATTAAAGTTGGTCCTGTGCTTCTTTACACTCCTACCCATGTTATGCCTGGACCACTCAATTATAACCTTCTATTGGGAAGATCTTGGTTACATACTATGCATGTGGTTCCTTCTACTCTTCATCACAAGGTTAGGTTCATTTATAACAATCTGATGTACACACTACATGCGGATGATGCACCAAAACCTTGCCTGAATGCAGAATATGCTAAGATTCCCGAACCTATTCAACCAATCAAACAACCTGAGCAACCCCTTGAGGTTAAACAAGATGAGATTCTATCCTCTTCCTTGATAGAAGATGATTGGGGAACATTGGATTTCAATCCTACTTTTATAGGAGAATATAAGGTATGGGATTTGGAATTTATGAAAGAACAAACTGAGTTTGAAAAACAAGTCTTTACTCCTCCGCTTTCTGAGGAGTTAAAAATTAACTTTGTTGCTACTTCTCATAATAAAACAATTGGGACAATAAAACCAGATTTTCATGACATTGTGACATATGCCACTCCTTTAACTCAATCTAATATGGCCGATAGGTATGGTTATGGTTATCACTTACTCAAGAAATCAGGATTTAGTGGGAAAGGTTGTGGTAAGTATGAACAAGGTATACAAGTACCCCTAGATAATGACGGTTGCAATTATACCTATGGATTAGGATTCAATCCTTATAGGCAGCCCTCGATTTTTCCTCTTAATGTTAATCATATTTGTGGTGGACATTTTAAATTTGTTAATCTGTTTCTCCTAGACATGGATCAAAAAGATAGGTTGGATATCTTTCCTGAGGATGAAGCCCTCCATAATTTTTTAGGGGCTTATCAAGATCTACCTACATTTCATCATAAACGAAGGAAAATGTATTGCCTCAACAATGAAGCCTATGTTGGAGAACATCATGAATCAGATATTTCCCCTCTACCAATAGATTCTCCCATACAAAGCAATCTATTAATAACTGAGACTATTGATGTTCAAATGGATGAGAATGATGTTGAAAAAACAATCAAAATTTGGAAATGTTTGCATCAAGATGAACGTGATCAATTGGTTTCTCTTTTGCTTGAATATAAGGATATCTTTTCTTGGACATATTTAGACATGCTTGGTATAGATCCCAAGATTGTCACTTATAATATTGTCCTTAAACCCAATGCTAAATCGGTAAAACAAAAGATTCGTAAGATGAATCCCGACATTGCTTTACTTGTTAAAACTGAAATTGAAAAATGATTAGGTGGTGGATTCATTCACTCTATCGATTATTCCAACTGGATTTCCAACATTGTGGCTGTTTCTAAGGGCAAAAATAAAATTAGAATGTGCAATGATTTTCATGATTTAAATCAAGCATCTTTAAAAGACAACTTCCCGCTACCTAATATTGACATGATTGTGGATTCCACAGCAGGTCATGCATTGTTATCTTTTATGGATTGATTTTCAGGTTATAATCAAATCTTCATTCCTATTGAGGATCAACTGAAGACCATATTTATTACACCTTGGGGAACATTATATTGGGTCATGATGCCTTTTGGATTAAGAAATGTGGGAGATACTTACCAACGTGCCATGACTTTGATTTTTCATGGTTTCATTCATACGATCTTGGAAGATTATGTAGATGATAACTTTGCGAAATCTATACAAAGAGAGGATCATGTGTTTATTTTAAGACAAATATTTGATAGAATAAGGAGTTATAATATGAGGCTAAATCCTAAGAAATGTTTGTTTGGAGTTGATTCGGGCGAGTTACTAGGATTTATTATCTCTAAACGAGGCATAGAAGTTGATACTAAAAAAATTGATGCTATTGTTAACATGCCTCCTCCTAAGAATATTTCTTAATTGCATAGTTTACAAGGTAAAATACAATCCATTCATTGCTTTGTTTCTAACTTAGCCGATAGGACTGTTCCTTTTTCTTCTTTACTTAAAAAAGATACTATCTTTTCTTGGAATCAGGAATGAAAAAGATCTTTCGAACAATTGAAAGAATATCTTGCTAATCCTCCTATCTTACAACCTGCTCAATTCAATAAACCCTTTTATCTATATACTTTTGCCACTTCCAATGCAGTGAGTGGATTGTTAGCTCAACATGATAATGACGGAAAGGAACGATGAGTATACTGTATTAGTCTAACCTTGTTAGATTATGAAACATGATATACTCAACTAGAGCGACAATTCTTGGCTTTAGTTTATGCTTGTGAGAAACTCTGACATTACTTGCTCAATGTTGAATCTAATGTGATTGTTAAATTTTGATCCCCTAAAACATCTTTTCTCAAAAATAGATCTTTTCGGTTGATTAGCAAAATAGGTAATGTTTCTCATGGAGTTTTACCTCAATTTTATTCTTCAAAAATCAATTAAAGGACAAGCTTTAACTGATTATTTAGCTGAAGCTCCTTGTCCTCATGCTAATACAACTATTACCTCAGTAGAATTCCCTGATGAGAATATACTTGCGATCAAACAAGATGATACTTGGGAGTTATATTTTGATGGCTCTAGGTGCAAGATAGGTTCTGGGGTGGGCATCATCTTGATCCCTCCTACAAAGAAACCCATTCCTCTATCCTATAAATTAACTTTTCCTTCTACCAACAATATTGCAAAATATGAAGCTCTTATTGCTGGACTACGAGCAGTTTCATTTCTTCACATCCAAAACTTATAAATTTATCAAGATTCGCAATTGATTGTTGAACAAATCAAGGGAGGTTATCAAACTAATAATGATAAAATGGCACAATATCGAGATTTAGCTCTAGATATTCTTTCACAATTCTCTTCTTACACCATACACACTGTACCTAGAAAGGATAATCGACACGCAAACGCCATGGCAAGCGTGACTTCGTTTGTTTGTCTTGAAAATAATGAGGAAGAATTTCAATTTACTATACACACTCTTAAACTCCCTAAAATTTCTGATAAGACTACTTTTAATTGTTGTAATTTTCATTCTGAAGAATGGTATTCACATATTTTTCATTTTCTGAAAGATAATACTTTTCCAAAATCAGCAAGAAGGAACACACGTAATCGTATTAGAAAGGTTGCAGCCCGTTATATCATTTTAGGAGAAACCCTTTACAAACATTTTTATGATGGATTACTATTAATATGTCTTAACAAAACTGAAGTGCATGTGGCTTTAGAAGAATCTCACTCTGGCTCTTGTGGGGGACATTTTGGTGGGGAATATTTGGTTAAGAAACTCCTTAGAATGGGATATTACTGGCAAACAATGGAACCAAATTACTTTACATTTGTCAAGAAGTGTGCTCAAACTCAACAAAATGGTAATTTAATTCATGCTCCTGCTCGTGAGCTTCGTAATCAAGTTGCTCCGTGGCCTTTTAGCATTTGGGGTTTTGATATTATTGGAAAACTTTCCCCAGCTTCCTCTCAAGGACATACCTACATTCTCACCACTATAGATTACTTTACTAAATGGGTTGAATCTATTCCTCTTCGTTCTACTACTGGAAATGTTATCTGTGATGTCATCCTTAATCATATTATCACATGATTTAGTATTCCTTCAATGATAGTTTCAGATAATGGTACATCTTTTAAGAATAAAGAAGTCACAAAATTCATGGAGAGATATCATATACAACATAGATTTTCTACTCCTTATTATCCTCAATCTAATGGTTAAGCTGAAGCATCGAATAAGGTTATTGAATAAATATTAAAAAAAATAGTTAACAAAAATGTGAAAGATCGGCATACACAACTTACCTATGCCTTGTGGGCTTATCGGACTAGTGTTCGTACAACCACTAGCACCTCACCTTACAATCTTGTTTATGGAACTGATGCCATCATGCCTTTGGAATTGGAAATACCATATTTTTGTGTTTCATTTCATGGAATCATTGACAAGGATACTTTTCAGAAACAATGATTACAAGAATTAGAAATGTTAGATGAACAACGCATAAATGCTTTGGAACACATTAAAGCTTATCATAAATCACTCCAAAAACAATATAATCATA
>MU226538.1:430213-440741 GCA_018584345.1 Thuja plicata
CCTATTAATATTATGCATCTTAAACAATATTATCCCTAATTTATCTTTTCTTTCTTTATGTATGTATGTGTTCCTTATAAAATAATTATTTTATAAGTTATGTAAATTAGAATGCATTCATACATTTGTTCCTTCTTTCCTTTATTAAGTTTTATGCATGGATGAAAATAAAATTAATCAATCGTAGAACTAATTTCTCTCAAAAAAAAGTTTTCTTTATAAAATTTTTAGAGTTTGGTACATATGTGGCAGAAGTTCCATATCTACCAATCTCTCTCCCTATCCACTGAAGGTCGGTGGCTCCCAACTATCTCAGATCTATGATGTGAGGCTGAGGATCTCCGAATGGTAGTCTGTGAGCGACTCCTCAACATGCTCATCTCCTGGATTTTCTCTTAGGCTCTCTCTAGGTTGGCCGTCACTTTCTCTTCTCTTTCCTTGCACATCCTCACCTCTCACTGAACACATAGGAAGATATCTGCATGTCTTTCGGGATCCCTTCATCCTGCAAGTGAATCTCTCTCACCAGCTGGCAGTCGGTAGGATAGGCATTTATCCTTCAGAACCTCGGATACAAAGCTCCTACACTCCACTATGCTTCCTGCAAAATTCAAATATAAAAACTACTTAAATCTCTATTCTAATCCAAATCTTTATTCAAAAACATTCTAATCAACTATGTCATACCTTGATCCCCTACCTGGGCATCACTAAAGGTTCTAGATGGTGGGGGCATGGAATGACTGCTCTCTCCTCATTCCCTAGGTCTAGGCCTCGGTGGTGGTGTCTCTATATGTTATCAAGGAGGTTGCTATGATCTCAAGGGAATAACATGGATTTCCTGAACACTGGTCCCGGTACTATGGTCTGGGGGCATCTCCTCTGCTCTCTCCTCTGCTCTCTCCTCTACTCTCTCCTCTTCTCTCTCCTCCTCCATAGGATCTCCCTCGAGGGGAGGCTCCTCCTCATCTCTCAGATCCTCATCCTCTCCTAGTGGTATGTCCTCTCCTTGGTGGTTCCTCTCCAAACCTAGATTACCTATGGGGTAGTCATTAGGAAAGATAGGTTGGGTCCCTTGTAAACTCTAGTATCTAATATACTCTCTACTCACACCAGCATAGGATAGCTCAAGATCTACCACTATATCCTTTATCTCTTATGTATCACTATTGACGATATTAGCTACTTTCGGTTGACATATAACGCCGGCTCTCTAATAGTATCTCAGCGGGTATGCATACTAGGGTACTACATGAGGGCTCCCTGTATCAAACCAAACCGTCTCATCACCCTATCATAATAATAAGGCATCACAACATGCTGGGTAGGGCCCTGTAGTAGCTTCCACTACTGTGAGTATCTCAACTGCTATCGGGTATCAGGCCACTCCATCATCTGGAAATATGGTCTCCAAATCACATCAGTCCCTTTAATATGGTCAAAGCATACCCTCCAATAGAGGATATCTCCATGCTGCTAGACACCAGCCATTGGATAGGCATAGGCTCTTGGTACGCTCACATCTATCATCATAGGAGTACCCTGTGGTCATGTCATGCATAGTGCTCAAACATCCACACATGTAGTAACGTGCACACTATAAGACTCTCACACTAAAATCTCACCAACTGACTCAACTCATGATAAATATGAGCCAACATGCTATGGCCCCATGAGACAATGACTCTGTCACTCTCCATCCTACGTATGAGTTGTGTGAATGGTGCTAGAAAAATTGTACCTTTTGTGTTGGGCACTACATCCAAGGCAACAATATAAAGCATCACCCTTCGTACCAAGGCTATCAGACCTGCTAGTATGGCTGCCAATGATATCTGATCTGATTGGGTCCTCATCTGTGCTACCTATCCCAAAAAGTACTCCATATCTGCAAAAACCTGGGATGAATCTCGTGGTCCTGTCTGTCTGACAGGCTCACCTCAGACTGGAAGCTGCAGGATCCTATACACATCCTCCAAAGTGACGGTGATCTCACCTGATGGAAGATGAAATGAGCATGTATCCTCGTCCCATCTCTCTATCATGGCTAATATCATCAATTGATGAAGCCTCAGCTGTGGTAGATCTGACACCCAATAGAGTCCCACATCTCTCAATAACTAAATCTCCTCTGGTTGTAGCTCAGAGACACTCCTTCTGATAGATAAGAGTAGCCCTCTAAAGGGATGCTCTTATAGATGGAATGGATCCTGTAAGCACAGACATGAACCATATTAGACCTTCTGAATCAGCTTACTTCAAAATCTACCTGACCTAGACAGGGTTGACCTTATTAGGACATGGTCGACCTTTATGGGTCAGGGTCAACATTTAGGGGTCAGGGTCAACCTTCCCTGTAAAAACATGAAAATTTCAATCACAAATACTAAAAAAGGCACTTACCTCGGGCAAAGGCTGTCTACCGGCTAGGCACTCTCGCAGGACCTCAATACGGCTCGCTCGAAACTCCTCTCTCTTTGGCATCCTATCTCCTTGCTCCAACTCTATAAATTGTAAGAATGAGGAGGTAAGTATCTCTTTCTCCTATTTATAGGCTATAAATTAGGGTTTTTTCTAGGGTTTCATCTCAAATTATTTGGTTAATCTTGAATTTTCCTTCTATATGCATTTAGATAGACATTCACTCTTTTAATCATAACTTGAGTTTGGTGGCTCCATTTTTAGTGCTGTCACAAGAATTGGAATAGTGATTAAGATAACTAACCTTTTGAATCAGTTTGGGAAGGTTTAGGAAACTTCTAACTAGTTTAGGAAAGGAGTTTTCAACATCTTGCATATTCAGTATATAGAACTCACCTTATCACCCTGTTTCAGCTTCCATGAATTAGTAAGCCGAATAAGGGGGGGTATAAGGGGATCTATAAACTTCTCAAGATCATCATAGTAAGATCTAGGTGTTCTTTGGATTTTGATTAACCTCATGTGCTACAGGTTGCAGATACTAATGGTTTCTTGCAGGATCTTCACATTGAGGACTTGGCTATATCCTTTCTATACTTTATGATGATTTCTTACTTTAGCTTGCATATTCACGCAGTGTCATATCTAAGCTAAAGTGGGTGATAAATGAATCATCTTAATATGGAAGCACTTCCATTTGGATGAGTTTAGCACCCTTGTTTAGTATGTTTGCATAATAGATTTGCATGTTTACATGTTAGGTGAAATTAGGGTTAGGATCTTATGGATCCTCCTAGATTTTTCCTCTCCATGGCTCTTCTTTATAGGTAGGACCTATGTATTGGTCCTCCTAGGCCTCATCTTACTCTCTCTCTCTATAGGCCTTTTAGGCCTTCTTAAAACTCTAACTCATTCCCCCACCTTCCTAGGTCCCTGATTGACTTGGGAGCCTTTCTGCCACATCCTACTGACCTACTTGAAAAATCAGGATAGGGTCAAGTTCAACCCCATCCTAGGATAGGGCTGAGGTAAACCCTATCCTAGGTCAGCACTGAGCTCAAGCCTATCCCCTGACAAGTGTTGGTTCCCATTTCCAGATCCGGAGCTTATCGGGGTCCGAAACTTGAAATAGGTCCCCAGGTTCGTATGCAGAAGTGTTTTCCCCAATATTTGAATTAATATGTTTTCTCCTTAGTTGGAAAATGTGATTGGACCAAGATTCAAGGTGAAATTTTAATTTGGATCAATCCCATTGCCCTAGGAGACCTATATTGAAATCTCTATATAAACACTCTCTTTTGCCTTCATTTGATCATGAGATGAAAACAAAATCGGGAGATTACATGATGGAATGATGAGGCAAGCAAGTAAGAGGATGATATAGAAGGACAAGTTAGGAGGACATATCATCATCTTCAATCTAAAGAATTCTTCAAAGACAAGTTATTGTGGATCTTCATTGAAGCAAGAAGGCTTTCTTTTTAGATCTACCATCTTCAACATTCAAGCATTCAAATGACATTATCGTGGGGTAGCAATTATGGATTGTGAGTTGATAGGAATACTCTAGCCTTGGGGGATTGGTATTATTTCTTTATCATATTCAAATCTATGCATTTCTTTCTCATTTCCATGTTATGTTAGGATTGTTAATCTAGAAGATTAGATCTTGATATTGCATGTTCAAAAGACTCTTTCCAAAGAGAAACACACACACAATATACATTCTATATACTCAACTATTCATGGAGGTGGAAACCACAAAAATGGGGGTTTGACTAAGGAAATTGTTTAATGCATCCTCACTGTCCTGGGAAAACTCTGATGAGAACAACTTAGTGTAAAAATGGTGGAATGCATCTTTAGTGACAACTGGATTATTAGTGATTCCATCCTCTACATGTATTTCTTTAATACATTCTCTTCTATGCTTTTGTCTGATGATGTTGAAGAAGTACCCAGACCCATTATCACCCTCATTAATCCAATTCATCTTGGCTCTAATTTTTTGGCCTTGAGTCTTATATCTCTAGATCATTCTCAAGTTATGTTTAGTGTTTGCTAATTGAATTTCTTTCTTCGGGTTAGAACCCTTCCTCTGGTTCTCTTTCTCCATATTACTCAGATTAGATTGCCAAAAATATTCTTCTTTGTTCCTATCCATTGCATATTTTTTACCCATGATTTGAAACACACTCTTCCATGCATCAACCAACTGATCCCAAGTGTCGATAGAGTTCATCACAGAGTTACAAATATTAGTCAATTGGGTAACCATCTCAATTGCATCAACATTATCAGGGTCATCAATCAATGACACATTAACCTTAAAGGAATTTGTTTTTGGGCCACCATCTCCTATATCCCCAATCTTATCAAATCTAATGCTAGTTTGGATAGGTGAGTGATGTGAAATAGATGCCGGGTAAACCATCACTGGAGCATGGTTTCTTTCAGGTATAAAGGAGAAGGCAGTAGCATCCCCATAACATCTTTCAAGTATACAATAAAAACTCTACTTTCCCTTCTAATTATTAAACCATGTAAAATAAATATCCTAAAAAAATTTATACATATGTTCCATGGGATTAATAAGATTAAATTTTATTTTGAACTTTTGCCTGAAAAACATCTCATTTCCTTTCCAAACATGATCCAATCCTCCTAATTTATCAGCCCCATGTTCTACCATATTGAAATCCCCCACAAAAATCCAAGGATTATTAGAAAGATGTTTTACACACCATTCACACATCTCTTCTCTTTCCCCATAGTCATTGGCTGCATATATGTTACAAATCCCAAACTCCTCTTGACCAATTTTTAGAATTATCCATATAATTATCTAACATGGAGAACACCCAGGACTAACAATCTGGTTTAACCATTTAGAGTTCATGAGGATAGAAACCCCTCCTTTACCCCTCTCATGATTCGAGTGGAATCCTATGGCTTTATCCCACATGAATTTGAGGATGTTATGAGCTTGGAACCCTACGACCTTAATCTCTTGTAGGAAGATAATATCTTTGGCAACCAACTGGTTACACCACCTCCTAACATTATACTTTCTATCTGTCATGTCTAGACCTCTAACATTCCAGCTATGGATTTAAAGCATGATGATTATTTAGAATGGGGCTTTGTGCTCTTGCACAATCAATTAAAACAATCTGGTATGTTACTCTTACCTTTATTCCTTTTGGACAGGGAGTTTCTATCCCAAGTATTCCCTTTCTTACAAACCACTTCTTTAAACTGTAAGTCTTTATTAAAGGATACAACTTGAAGGGATTCAGGTGAGATAATACATTCCAACCTAGGTGACTGCTGTTTTTACTAGAAGTCAGATTAATAACCTCAACCCTCTGGTTAATAGTAGCTAGGGCTAGTTGTTGGGCATTATACTTGGTGGGGGGTGTAGGATCATTCTGATCAATCACAAGGGGAAATATTCTTGAAGGATGAGCATCTGAGGTGGAGGGATTAATGCTCCTCTAAGAATTCTTAGTAGGAACTACTTAAAAATATTCATCGAACAATGGATTAGACAAAGTAGCTAACATGTTTTGATCTACAATATCAACATGCATATTTGTACTTTCAACAAAGAGATTATGATTTTCTATAGAGTGGGCCACCAAATATTTCGGTGTTCTAGGAAGAATTTTTTTTGGGGTATTAGAACTTTCTTTAATTCCATCATAATTTTCACTAGAATTCTTAGGATTATTAGTTTTATTTGCATTACTGTCTAAATTTTGAATATTATTAAACTTTCCTTTCTGGCAGGGCAATCCTTTTTTGAGTGACCATTACATCTACAGTGAAAAAAAACATTAATATTTCCAAGCAATGACACTTCCCAACATAATAACTCTCCATCAAATTCCATAGAGAAATGAGAACTCTAGCATTTAGATGCGGGAGTGTAACCCTAGAATGTTTAATTTGTAAAACAGAACCCAGTGGTTTTAACATTTGGGAGATCTATAAATGGCCAGAATTCAACATTCAAATTTTTAATTTCCACCCAATTCAGGGCCGACTTAGCCACCACATTCTCAATATTACCTTTAGGGGACCATGGAAAAACCTTAAATAGAGAGCGGCCGACATTCTAGAATTTCTTATTCAAAACCCGTTGTTGCATATTGTGGTTTTTTAACAATATAACAAACAACCAATTTTGTATCATCCTGTAATATGTAACAAAAATACCAAGTTTTTTTACCCAAACCGAGGCCAGCCAATCTTAAAATTTTTTTGATATGACAATGAATCTTTATCCAAGAAAACAAAAAAAAATTGCAATGCTTTTCAATCTACTCTGTTCTGCTTTAATAGCACTTACCATGTCTTCGTTCGGTGAAAGAGAGAGAGAGTTTTCAAGTCCAGAGAAGGAGACCTACCATTTCCTCCTCTGTCTCCGCCATCCTCTGCACTTCCTCCACTATTTCGTCCACTTCCATCGGCTGCAACTCATCCCAATCTATCTCTTTCTAAGTTCACCAACCTTCTAGTGAAGAATCCATCAAACCCTCCACTTGCCAAGAAAAGAGAACTCTCAGCCTCCACTTGTTTGTAAGACATTTTTTCATTCGGATTACCACCATTAATACCCTTTGTAGACTGATCACATTTACCATTAATACTACCACTTCCCTCCACATTATCCTTAATGATTTCTCCTTCACTCTGCGGGAGATCATTATTATTATTCGACACTCCAATCACATGCGCGAACTAGGCAGGGGAAGGGTAAACCCCAAATAAATAATGGAAACCAAGGGCACAAAGAAAACATAAGCCAAAAACAAAGAAAGAGTAATGAGGAAACAAAGCTAACAAAAAGACACACAAGAATCGAGGAAAGGACATTCGAGTAAACTTCAACACGAAGGCACACGAAGACATAAGCATTCTTTAGATTCGTGAAGTTGCAGAGCACCATCTTTTTTTATAAATTCTTTTTTGCTAGTCTATTGATTACAAACAGGATTTTAAATTTTATTTATGAAGGTCATACAATGATATATACCTAGGAATTAATTTTTTTCTGCATATCATAGATCTTATAATTTATTTTATTTTACCGTTTATGGAGCTCAATTTTTTTGTATTGTAGGGATGAGATTTGTGAACTTTTATTCTTGATCTGTTAAACCCTAATTCGATGAATAATAGTACAAATTGCAGGAAAGTGAAGGAAGATATTGAGGAAGAATGCCTATTTATTGTGTTAATGAAGGTCGTGTTTTTTTTATTTTGTAGTTCCAACATCCAATGATGTTGGATGACTAAGATTCATTAGATGTATCATATGACACCCTCTTTAAATATGTGCATCAGATATTACCAGTTAAATGGTCTCAAGTTCGAGTCTCTATTCTTTCTTTTGTTGGATCTGTCCTCTTTGGTTATTTTATGTGGTTTATTTATTTGTTAGGAATTATTAATTTGTGGTCGGTGTGCTACCATTCTATTTTCCAAGGTTTGTCAAGATGCTAGCTTAGGTTCCATTATATTTTAATTTCCTGTCTATGTTTTGTTGTTAAAGTATAATGGGATGAATAACAGTAAATATCGCAGGGGACTGAAGGAATCTCTTGAGGAGGAATGCATATTTATTGTTCTCATATAGCTCACAATTTTTATTTTTTTTGCAGTTCCAACTTTCTATGATGTTGGACAAATGAGATTTATCTAATGTACATCGCATGAACTCCTCTTTAACTTTCTACATCAAATATTGATGGTTGGGTGGTCTCAAGTTTGAGTCTATAATCTTCCTTTTCTAAGATCTATCCTCTATGGTTTTCGCAATTACATGTTATTTCCACACGGGCCTTGTTATTACAATAATCTTCAAGATAGAGCCACAAACTACCCTTCTAGAACTGAGCCCAAAAACTATCATCATCTCTTTATGTGTAGCACCAATAATCACCTTAGAATATTATAGAAAGTGAAAATTTCCCATTTTGGTGCATAATGATTCAATTTCCCTCCTAACTGAGTTTTCTCTCTTCCTTTTTGTATCAAAAATTGAGTCTCGATGACATAACTTCTAGAAGCCATAACTTTTGAACCATGTAACCAAATTTCTATTATAACTAATTTTAGAAAATATCTCAAAGCACTCTAGAATTAGGAAAATGTAACACTATCCTAGACAAGTTTTAATGCCTTCTGGAGCATCTAAGGCCTTGAAAAAATGTGTTCAAAGATTTTGCACCACACTGTCAAAAATACAAAATTCAATATCTTCAAAACTGAACTTGATCTTGTTACAAAAATTTACCGGCATGCTTGTATATCGAAAATGAACCTCCAAGGAATTAATAGGAACCAATTGTGCTCAAACCAAAAAACTTACTAAAAATATCTGTCAGATGTGACTGCAAGGTTGAGACATATTTTCCCTACAATGTAGTATAGCTATCATAATGGGATCCCATAAAACTAAAGTAAACATAAAAAAAACATTTATTTTCAGGTGGTGCACTACTACTCTTACACCCTCGATGGTCCTACATCAATTACATCAACTATTACATCTGTAAAATAGGAGAAGAAAGCCATCAAATAGTCAAAATTACATCCATCCTAAATGTAAAGTGCTAAAATATGTAGAAAACAATTATAATATTATGCTACGAAACAACCTTCCATTAGTCAAAATGAAAAAAAAATTATGAATAAAAAATAGTATTTTGAACACCTAAATATAGCACATGGAGGAGCATCCCACACCACCGTGACTTAGCATTAGAGTCATCCTTATCGCTTCCTTAGAGAGCTCCTCACGAATGTCTAGATCAAACTTACCATCCCCCTCCTCGCTATCTAGGTTGTCCTCTCATTTGTAGATTTCAATCCAATCTCCTCCATCTTGCACTTTGAGAACTGAAATATTTTTCAAAAAATTGAAACTACTTATAGAATCAATAGAATTATATGGTTGAAATCTTCTTGATCCACCATGAGTATCGTCTATTTTTTTTAATCTCTTTGACACCCTTGGATAAGGAATTTTCATGTGATCTTTGATATTTTCTACAACTACTTCTAGTTGTCCCAAAAAAATCCTCCTATTAAAACACTTTCCTTTAAAGTTGCTTTACCTTAGACTCACCAATGACGAGAATGGTATCAAGGATAAATTAGTAATTTTTGTGCTCACACGATATCATTGGTCCAAATGTGGGAACTCTCCACCCTTGGTCTTTCTTAAAGGATGCAATATCAACCCATTAGAGTAGTTCACAATAGTTTTTAGCCTCTTCTCCTTAATTTCGCCAATGAATGACATATTTTCCTTACTAGAAAGCAATTGAATATGAGAATCAATGACAAACTAAGCAAATCCACAAAAGGGGGAAGGAGAGTTGATAGAAAATTAAGATACATAATGCTTGATCATAGGTAATGTTATTAGTCAAAGGTGTTAAATAGAGTAAAGTGATGAGCATTGCAGTGTCAAATTTGTCTCTAACTAGCTTACGTCTGCATCCTTATTACATTTTTAATTAGGGATCCCCAGGTACTGCGTATTCAGCTCTTAACTTGTAAAAACAAAGATTCACGTAATTCTATTTTATTCCTTTGAATTTCCCATTGTTAGCTTCTAGTTGTCGCATGTCATGGACCTGGTGGTGGAGGAGGAGGAGGACCTGGTGGTGGCGGCGGTGGCAGCGATCAAGGAGGAGGTGGCAAAGGAGGAGGTGATGGAGGTGGTCTAGGATGAGCGGTGGTCAAAAAGATGGTGGAGACATTTTAGGAGGTCATAGTGGTGGTGGAGATGGTCAAGGAGGTGGCCGTCAAGGAGGTGGCCAAGGTGGAGGAGGTGGGCAAGGGGGAGGTGGTGGTCATGGAGGTGGCCAAGGTGGTGGTGGTCATTGAGGACATTGAAGAATTAAAATGGATGGTAGTTTAGGTGAAAATTCTTGTGTAGTACTACCCTACTATAGACGTGCGCCCTCAATCTCTTATATAAGAGAATTTAAAGCGCATAAAACTTTTCTTTTGTAAGCTTGATATAATGAGTGAAATAAAAAGAGTGCAAATATTATATGTTGTATTATACCAAGGTATAATGAGAAGT
>MU226538.1:451068-465024 GCA_018584345.1 Thuja plicata
CAACAACATGGTAATTTAATTCATGCTCCTGCTCGTGAGCTTCGTAATCAAGTTGCTCCGTGGCCTTTTAGCATTTGGGGTTTTGATCTTATTGGAAAAATTTCCCCAGCTTCCTCTCAAGGACATATGTACATTCTCACCGCTACAGATTACTTTACTAAATGGGTACAAGCTATTCCTCTTTGTTCTACTACTGCCAATGTTATCTGTGATTTCATACTTAATCATATTATCACACGAACTGGTATTCCTTCAATGATAGTTTCGGATAATGGTATATCTTTTAAGAATAAAGAAGTCACGAAATTCATGGAGAAATATCGTATACAACATAGATTTTCTACTCCTTATTATCCTCAATCTAATGGTCAAGCTAAAGCATCGAATAAGGTTATAGAACAAATATTAAAGAAAATAGTTAACAAAAATGTGAAATATTGGCATACACAACTTACCTATGCCTTGTGGGCTTACCGGACTAGTGTCCGTACAACCACTAGCACCTCACCTTACAATCTTGTTTATGGAACTGATGCCATCATGACTTTGGAATTGGAAATACCTTATTTACGTGTTTCATTTCATGGAATCATTGAAAAGGATACTTTCTGGCAACAACGATTACAAGAATTAGAAATGTTAGATGAACAACGCATAAATGCTTTGGAACACATTAAAGCTTATCATAAATCACTCCAAAAACAATATAATCATAAGGTGATTGAATAGAAGTTTTCAGTAGGTGATTTAGTCCTATATGAGAACCAAAGAAATGTGAATGCTTTACAAGGTGAAAAAGGCAAATTTAGTCTAAATTAGCTTGGACCCTTTGTTGTAATTGAGGATTTCACATCGGGTGCTTATAAAATTGCTGATATGAATGTTGTTCCTCTCAGAGAACCTATTAATATTATGCATCTCAAACAATATTATCCCTAATTTATCTTTTCTTTCTTTATGTATGTATGTGTTCCTTATAAAATAGTTATTTTATAAGTAATGTAAATTAGAATGCATTCATACATTTCTTCCTTCTTTCCTTTATTAAGTTTTATGCATGGATGAAAATAAAATTAATCAATCATAGAACTAATTGCTCTCAAAAAAAAGTTTTCTTTATAAAATTGTCAGAGTTTGCTACATATGTGGCACAAGTGCCATATCTATTAGTCTCTCTCCCTATGCTCTGAAGGTTGGTGGCTCCCAGCTCTCTTGGATCTATGATGTGAGGCTGAGGATCTCAGAATGGTAGTCCGTGAGTGACTCCTCGACATGCTCATCTCCTGGATTTGCTCTCGGGCTCTCTCTAGGTCGGCCGTCACTTTCTCTTCTCTTTCCTTGCACATCCTCAACTCTCGTTGAACACATAGGAAGATATCTACATGCCTTCCAGGATCCCTTTGTCTTACAAGGGAATCTCTATCGCCAGTTGGCAGTCAGTAGGATAGGCATGTATCCTTCAGAACCTCGGAAACAAAGCTCCTCCACTCTGCTATGCTTCCTGCAAAATTCAAATATAAAACCTCTTTAAATCTCTATTTTAATCCAAATATTTATTTAAAAACATTCTAATCAACTATGTCATACCTGGATCCCCTCCCTGGGAATCACTAAAGGATTTGGATGGTGGGGGCATGGAATGACTACTCTCTCCTCATTTCCTAGGTCTAGGCCTTTGTGGTGGTGTCTCTGTATGCGCTCAAGGAGGTCGTTGTGATCTCAAGGGAGTAACATGGATTTCCTGAACACTGTTCCTGGTACTGTGGTCTGGGGGCATCTCCTCTACTCTCTCCTCTACTCTCTCCTCCTCCATAGGATCTCCCTCAAGGGGAGGCTCCTCCTCATCTTTCATATCCTCATCCTCTCCTACTGGTATGCCCTCTGCTCGGTGGTTCCTCTCTAGACCTGGATTACCTTTGGGGTAGTCATTAGGAAAGATAGGATGGGTCCCTTGTAAACTCCAGTATCTGATATACTCTCTGCTCACATCGGCATAGGATAGCTTGGGATCTACCTCTATATCCTCTATCTCTTTTGTATCACTATCGATGATATCAGCTACTGTCGGTCGACATATATTGTCGAGTCTTTGATAGTATCTCACCGGGTATGCATACCGGGGTACTACATGAGGGACTCCCTATATCAAACTAAATTATCTCATCACCCTATCATAATAATAAGGCATCAGAACATGCTAGGTAGGGCCCTATAGCAGCTTCCGCTACTGTGAGTATCTCAACTACTATTAGGTATTAGGCCACTCCATCATCTGACAATATGGTCTCTAAATCACATTAGTCCCTGGTATATGGTCAAAGCATACCCTCCAATAGAGGATATCTCTGTGCTGCCAGACACCAGCCAGTGGATAGGCATAGGCTCTCGGTGTGCTCACATCTATCACCACAGGAGTACCCTGTGGTCATGTGCATGCATAGTGCTCAAACATCCACACCTTTAGTAATGTGCACACTATAAGACTCTCCCACTAAAATCTCACCAACTGACTCAACTCATGATAAAGATGAGCCAACATGTTGCAGCCCCATGAGACAATGACTCTGTCACTCTCCATCCTACGTATGAGATGTGTGAATGGTGCAGGAAAAATTGTACCCTTTGTGTTGGGCACTACAACCAAGGAAAAAATGCAAAGAAGCACCCTTCGTACCAAGGGTGTCATACCTACTAGTATGGTTGCCAATGATATCTGATCTGATCGGGTCCTCATATGTGCTACCCGTCCCAAACAATACTCCATATCTGCAAAAACCTGGGATGAATCCCGTGGTCCTCTCAGTTTGACAAGCTCACCTCAGACTGGAAGCTACAGGATCCTATACACATCCTGCAAAGTGATGGTGATCTCACCTGATGGAAGATGAAACGAGCATGTATCCTCGTCCCATCTCTTTATCATGGCTGATATCATCGACCGATGACACCTCAGCTGTGGTAGATCTGCCACCCAATACAGTCCCACATCTCTCAATAACTAAATCTCCTCTGGCTGTAGCTTGGAGACACTCCTTCTGACAGATAAGAGTAGCCCTCTCAAGGGATGCTCTTGTAGACAGACTGGATCCTGCGAGCATAGACATGAACCATATTAGACCTTCTGAATCAGCTAACTTCAAAATCTACATGACCTGGACAGGGTCAACCTTATTAGGATAGGGTCAACCTTTATGGGTTAGGGCTGACATTTAGGGGTCAGGGTCGACCTTCCCTATAAAAAAATCAAAATTTCAATCAAAAATACTAAAAAAGGCACTTACCTTGGGCAAAGGTTGTCTACGGGCTAGGCACTCTCGTGGGACCTCCATACGGCTCGCTCAAAACTCCTCTGTCTTTGGCATCCTATCTCCTTGCTCCAACTCTGTAAATGGTAAGAATGAGGAGGTAAGTATCTCTTTCTCCTATTTATAGGCTGTAAATTAGGGTTTTTCAATGGTTTCATCTCAAATTATTTAGGTTAAACTCAAATTTTCCTTCTATATGCATTTAGATAGACATTCACTCTTTTCATCATAACTTGAGTTCGGTAGCTCCATTTTTAGTGTTTTTAGAAGCTATAGAATAGTGATTAGGATAAATAACCTCTTGAATCAGTTTTGGATGGTTTAGGAAAATTCTAACTGGTTTAGGAAAGGACTTTTAAACATCTTGCATATTAAGTATATAGAACTCACCTTATCACCCTGTATCACCTTCCATGAACTAGTAAGCCAAATCAGGGGGGCATAAGGGGATCTATGTACTTCTCAAAATCATCATATTAAGATCTAGGTGTTCTTTGGATTTTATTTAACCTCTTGTGCTACAGGTTGCGGATACTAATGGTTTCTTGCAGGATCTTCACATTGAGGACCTGGCTATATCCTTTTTATACTTTATGATGATTTCTTACTTTAGCTTGCATATTCACGTAGTGTCATATCTAAGCTAAAGTGGGGGATAAATGTATCATCTTAAATTTGAAGCACTTCCATTTGGATGAGTTTAGCACCCTCATTTAGTATGTTTGCATAATAGATTTGCATGTTTACATGTTTAGGTGAAATTAGGGTTAGGATCTTATGGATCCTCCTAGATTTTTCCTCTCCATGGCTCTTCTTTCTAGGTAGGACCTATGTATTGGTCCTCCTAGGCCTCATCTTACTCTCTCTCTCTAGGAATTTTAGGCCTTCTTAACACTCTGACTCATTCTCCCACCTTCTTAGGTCCCCGATTGACCTGGGAGCCTTTCTGCCACATCCTACTGACCCGCCTAAAAACTCAGGACAGGGTCAAGGTCGATCTTTTCCTAGGATAGGGATGAGGTTGACCCTATCCTAGGTTATGGATGAGGTTGACCCTATCCTAGGATGGGGCCAAGGTTGACCCTGTCCCCCGACAGCTGTTGGTTCCTGTTTCCAGATACGGAGCTTATCAGGCTCTAAAACATGAAATAGGTCCCCGGGTTCAGATGTGGAAGTGTTTTCTCTGATATTTGAATTAATATGTTTTCTCCTTAGTTGGAAAATGTGACTAGACCATGATTTGAGGTGAAATTTGAATTTGGATCCATCGCATTGCCCTAGGAGACCTATATTGAAATCTCTATATAAACACTCTCTTTTGCCTTTATTTGATCATGAGATGAAAACGAAATTGGGAGATTACATGATGGAATGATGAGGCAATAAAGTAAGAGGATGATATAGAAGGACAAGCTAGGAGGACATATCATCATCTTCAATCAAAAGCATTCTTCAAAGACAAGTTATTGTGAATCTTCATTGAAGCAAGAAGGCTTTCTTTTTAGATCTACCATCTTCAACATTCAAGCATTCAAAGGACATTATCATGGGGTAGCAATTACGGATTGTGAGTTGATAGGAATAATTTAGCCTTGGGGGCTCGGTATGATTTCTTTGTCATATTCAAATCTATGCATTGCTTTCTCATTTCCATGTTATGTTAGGATTGTTAATCTAGAAGATTAGATCTTGATATTGCATGTTCAAAAGACTCTTTCCAAACAGCAACACACACACAATATACATTCTATATACTTGGCTATTCGTGGAGGTGGAACCCACCAAAATGGGGGTTTGACTAAGGAAAAACCCTATATAGCCACCCCAAAACCACCTTTTCAGATATTTGTAGGTACATGACAGAGAATCCGAAGCCAGATCTAGATACCCTTTTCAGATTTCTTTCAAACTATGTGAACAGGGACACTTTCAGATTTGAGCAGGTTGAGTTGGCAAAAGTGGTACAGGGTCAACCTTTTTCATAAGATTACATCAGAACAAGAAAAGATTTCTGAGTTTTGTTCGTCTCTGTGTTCCAGTTTGGTATCAACTATCAGCATCTCCAGAAACAATCTACAAAACTCAAAAAATGTGTTTTTCCAGATCCTCTATGTCATGAGGTAGGCATTTTATTACATCATTCTTTACATTCTTTCTTCCATCCTTTTGATCAATATAATTAAATGTAATATTCTAGATTTGGACATAGGATTTCCCTTCATTATACAAATCTTATTTAGTAGATCTAGGGCATTCAAAAACCCTCCAAATTAAGATCTTACATATGGGTTCTGATAAGGATCCACTAACATCAATAACTATAGAGGAATCCTTAAATAAAATGTTTATCGAGTTGCAATAGTATTCAGGGAAACCAAAGGCTTTTAACATTCCTAATACAAAAGGCCATTCAATTCTATCATATGCTTTTTGAAAGTCTAGTAAAATCATAGCCACTTGTTGCCCATCAGCCCTAGCCCAATTCATTGCTTCCCAATTGGTCACTAAATTCTCTAGGATGTATCTACCATGTATAAATCTAGTTTGGGTATTTGAAATGAAGTTGCATAATAGAGGACCAATTCTCCTGACTAATACTTTTGCAAGGATCTTATAAGAAAGATTTAACAAGGCAATGGGCCTCCAGTTTTTCCCTAGAGTTCTATCTCCTGCTTTAGGTAAGAGCTTAAAAAATCCTCTGTTAATGGAATCTCCAAGAGTCCCTTTGACCATTTCTGCTTCGTATACATTCATTAGTTCTATTACTACCCATTCCTTATTCTTTTTGTAGAACTCAGCCGGAAAACCATCCAGCCCAGGTGCTTTACCATTAGGGAAGGAATCAATAGTTGCTTTAATTTATTCCACCAAAATATGTTTCCCTAGGTAAGAAGCATTCTTTTCTATTATTTTATTGGGAATTAAGGTGAGGCAATTGTTTAATGCATCCTCACTATCCTAGGAAATCTCTGATGAGAACAACTTAGTGTAAAAATGGTGGAATGCATCTTTAATGACAACTAGATTATTAGTGATTCCATCCTCTACATGTATTTCTTTAATAAATTCTCTTCTATGCTTTTCTCTGATGATGTGGAAGAAGTACCCAGACACTTTGTTACCCTCATTAATCCAATTCATCCTAGGTCTAATTTTTTGGCCTCGAGTCTTATATCTCGAGGTCATTCTCAAGTTATGTTTAGTGTTTTCTAATTGAAATTATTTCTTCGGGTCAGAACCCTTCCTCTAGTTCTCTTTCTCCATAATACTCTAATTAGATTGCCAAAAATATTATTTTCTATTCCTATCCATTGCATATTTTTTACCTATGATTTGAAACACACTCTTCCATGCATCAACCAACTGATCCCAAGTGTTGATAGAGTTCATCACAGGGTTACAAATATTAGTCAATTGGGTAACCATCTCAATTGCATCAACATTATCATGGTCATCAAGCAAAGAAACATTAAGCTTAAAGGAATTTTTTTTTGGGCCACCATCTCCTATATACCCAATCTTATCAAATCTAATGCTAGTTTGGATAGGTGAGTGATGTGAAATAGATGCCGAGTAAACCATCACTGGAGCATGGTTGCTCTCAGGTATAAAGGAGAAGGCAGTAGCATCCCCATAAAATCTTTCAAGTATACAATAAACACTCTGCTTGCCCTTCTAATTATTACACCATGTAAACCAAATATCCTAAAAAAATTTATACATATGTTCCATGGGATCAATAAGATTAAATTTTCTTTTGAACTTTTGCGAGAAAAAAATCTCATTTCCTTTCCACACATGATCCAATCCTCCTAATTTATCAGCCCTATGTTCTACCATATTGAAATCCCCCAAAAAAATCCAAGGATTATTAGAAAGATGTTTTACACACCATTCGCACATCTCTTCTCTTTCCCTATAGTCATTGGCTGCATATATGTTACAAATCCCAAACTCCTCTTGACCAATTTTTAGAATTATCCATATAACTCTCTGACATGGAGAACACCCATGACTAACAATCTGGTTTAACCATTTAGAGTTCATAAGGATAGAAACCCCTCCTTTACCCCTCTCATGATTCGAGTGGAAGTCTATGGCTTTATCCCACAGGAATTTGAGGATGTTATGAGCTTGGAACCCTATGACCTTAATCTCTTGTAGGAAGATAATATCTTTGGCAACCAACTGGTTACACCACCTCCTAATAGTATACTTTCTATCTGTCATCTCTAGACCTCTAACATTCCAGCTATGGATTTCAAGCATGATGATTATTTAGAATGGGGCTTTGTGCTCTTGCACAATCGATTAAAACAATCTGGTATGTTACTCTTACCTTTATTCCTTTTGGACAGGGAGTTTCTATCCCCAGTCTTCCTTTTCTTACAAACCACTTCTGTAAACTGTAAGTCTTTATTAAAGGATACAACCTAAAGCGATTTAGGTGAGATAATACATTCCAACCTAGGTGACTACTGGTTTTTACTAGAACTCTTAATAACCTCAACCCTCTGGTTAATAGTAGCCATGGCTAGTTTTTGGGCATTATACTTGGTGGGGGGTGTAGGATCATTCTGATCAATCACAACGGGAAATATTCTTGAAGGATGAGCATCTGAGGTGGAGGGATTAATACTCCTCTAAGAATTCTTAGCAGGAACTACTTAAAAATCTTCATCAAACAAGGGATTAGACAAAGTAGAAAACATGTTTTGATCTACAATATCAACATGCATATCTGTACTTTCAACAAAGAGATTATGATTTTCTATAGAGTGGGCCACCGAATCTTTTGGTATTCTAGGAACAAATATTTTTTGGGTATTAGAACTTTCTTTAATTCCATCATAATTTTCACTAGAATTCTTAGGATTATTAGTTTTATTTGCATTACTGTCTGAATTCTGAACATTATTGAACTTTCCTTTTTGGCGGGGCAATCCTTTTTTGAGTGACCATTACATCTACAGTGAAAACAAACATTAATATTTCCAAGCAATGACACTTCCCAAAATAATAACTCTCCATCAAATTCCATAGAGATACAGTCTAGAAAATAAACTTCCGGTGTTAGGGAAGCGAAGACTCTAGCATTTAGATGCGGGAGTGTAACCCTAGAATGTTTAATTTTTAAAACAGAACATAGTGGTTTTAACATTTGGGAGATCTATAAATGGCTAGAATTCAACATTCAAATTTTTAATTTCCACCCAATTCGGGGCTGACTTAGCCACCACATTCTCAATATTACCTTTAGGGGACCATGGAGAAACCTTAAACAGAGAGCAGTCGACATTCTAGAATTTCTTATTCAAAACCCATTCTTGCATATTGTGGTTTTTTAACAATATAACAAACAACCCTTTTTGTATCATCCTGCAATATGTAACAAAAATACCAAGTTTTTTTACCCAAACCGAGGCCAGCCAATCTTAAATTTTTTTTAAGGCGGCAATGAATATTTATCCAAGCAATCAAAAAAAATTGCAATGCTTTTCAATCTACTCTATTCTACTTTAATAGCACTTACCATGTCTTCATTTGGTGAAAGAGAGAGAGATTTTTCAAGTCTAGAGAAAGAGACCTACCATTTCCTCCATCGGCTGCAGCTCATCCCAATCTATCTCTTTCTAAGTTCACCAACCTTCTATTGAAGACTCCATCAAACCCTCCACTTGCCGAGAAAAGAGAACTCTTAGCCACCACTTGTTTGTAAGACAATTTTTCATTCGAATTACCAGCATTAATACCCTCTGTAGACTGATCACATTTATCATTAATAGTACCACTTTCCTCCACATTATCCTTAATGATTTCTCCTTCACTCTGCGGGAGATCACTATTATTATTCGGCCCTCCAATCACATGTGCAAACTAGGCAGGGGAAGGGTAAACCCAAAATAAATAATGGAAATCGAGGGCACAAAGAAAACATAAACCAAAAACAAAGAAAGACTCACGAGGAATCAAAGCTAACAAAAAGACACATATCAAAGCCACACAAGAATCAAGGAAAGGACATTCGAGTAAACTTCAAAACGAAGGCACACACAGACATAAGCATTCGTCAGATTCATGAAGTTGCAGAGCACCATCTTTTTTCATAAATTCTTTTTTGATAGTCTATTGATTACAAACAGGATTTGAAATGTTATTTATTAAGGTCATACAATGATATATACCTAGGAATTAATTTTTTTCTACAGCTCATAGAGCTTAGAATTTATTTTATTTTACCGTTTATGGAGCTCAATTTTTTTATATTGTAGGGATGAGATTTGTGAACTTTTATTCTCGAGCTGTTAAAACCTAATTGGATGAATAACAGTAAAAATTTCAGGGAAGTGAAGGAAGCTATTGAGGAGAAATGCCTATTTACTATGTTAATGAAGGTCGTGTTTTTGTTGTTCTGTAGTTCCAACTTCCAATGATGTTGGATGACTAATATTCGTTATATGTATCATATGACACCCTCTTTAATTATGTGCATCAGATATTACCAGTTAAATGGTCTCAAGTTCGAGTCTCTATTCTTTCTTTTGTGGGATCTGTCCTCTTTGGTTATTTTATGTGGTTTATTTATTTGTTAGGAATTATTAATTTATGGTCGGTGTGCTACCATTCTATTTTCCAAGGTTTGTCAAGATGCTAGCTTAGGTTTCATTATATTTTAATTTCCTATCTATGTTTTGTTGTTAACGTATAATGGGATGAATAATGGTAAATATCACAGGGGACTGAAGGAATCTCTTGAGGAGGAATGCATATTTATTGTTCTCATATAGCTCACAATTTTGATTTTTTTCGTAGTTCCAACTTTCTATGATGTTGGACAAATGAGATTTATCTAATTTACATCGCATGAACTCCTCTTTAACATTCTACAATAAATATTGATGGTTGGGTGGTCTCAAGTTTGAGTCTATAATCTTCCTTTTCTGAGCTCTATCCTCTATGGTTTTTGCAATTACATGTTATTTCCACACGGGCCTTGTTATTACAATAATCTTCAAGACAGAGCCACAAACTACCCTTCTAGAACTGAGCCCAAAAAATATCATCATCTCTTTATGTGTAGCACCAATAATCACCTTAGAATATTATAGAAAGTAAAAATTTCCCATTTTGGTGCACAATGATTCAATTTCCCTCCTAACTGAGTTTTCTCTCTTCCTTTTTGTATCAAAAATTGAGTCCCGATGACATAACTTCTAGAAGCCATAACTTTTGAACCATCTAACCAAATTTCTATTATAACTAATTTTAGAAAATATCTCAAAGCACTTTAGAATTAGGAAAATGTAACACTATCCTAGACAAGTTTTAACGCCTTCTGGAGCATCTAAGGCTTTCAAAAATTGTGTTCAAAGTTTTTGGACCGCACTGTCAAAAATAGAAAATTCAATAACTTCAAAACTGAACTTGATCTTGCTACAAAAATTTACCGGCATGCTTATATATCCAAAATGAACCTCCAACGAATTAATAGGAACAAATTGTGCTCAAACCAAAAAACTTACTAAAAATATCTGTCAGATGTGACTATAAGGTTGAGACATATTTTCCCTACCATTTAGTATAGCTATCATAATGGGATCCCAGAAAACAAATGCAAACAGGAAAAAAACATTTATTTTTAGGTGGTGCACTACTGCTCTTATACCCTGAATGGTCCTACATCAATTACATCCACTATTACATCAGTAAAATAGGTGAAGAAAGCCATCAAATAGTCAAAATTACATCCATCCTAAACCTAAAGTGCTAAAATATGTAGAAAACAATTATAATATTATGCTACCAAACAACCTTCTACTAGTCAAAATGAAAAAAAATGTATGAATATAAATAGTATTTTGAACACCTAAATTTAGCACATGGAGGAGCATCCCATACCGCCGTGACTTAGCATTAGAGTCATCCTTGTTGGTTCCTGAGAGGGCTCCTCATGAATGTCTAGTTCAAACTTACCATCCCCGTCCTTGCTATCTAGGTTGTCCTCTCGTTTGTAGATTTCAATCCAATCTTCTCCATGTTGCACTTTGAGAACTGAAATATTTTTCAAAAAATTGAAACTAATTATAGAATGAATAGAATTATATGGTTGAAATCTTCTTCATCCACCATGAGTATCGGCTATTTTTTTTAATCTCTCTGACACCCTTGCGCACTGCAAAGCAATCCCGTGGATAAGGAATTTTCATGTGATCTTTGATATTTTCTACAACTACTTCTAGTTGTCCCTAAAAATCCTCCTATTAAAACACTTTCCTTTAAAGTTGCTTTACCTTAGACTCACCAATGACGAGAATGGTAACAAGGATAAATTAGTAATTTTTGTGCTCACACGATATCATTGGTCCAAATGCGTGAACTCCCCACCCTTTGTCTTTCTTAGAGCATGCAATATCAAGCCTTCAGAGTAGTTCACAATATTTTTTAGCCTCTTCTCCTTAATTTCGCCAATGAATGACATATTTTCCTTACTAGAAAGCAATTGAATATGAGAAGCAATGGAAAACTATGCAAATCTACAAAAGGGGGAAGGAGAGTTCATAGAAAATTAAGATACATAATGCTTGATCATAGGTTAAATTTGTAGACAAATTGTATCATTTCATCCTCTACCAAGTTTGACAATATATATTAATGCTTCAATCTCTCTATGCTAATTTAAGAATCATTGCTAAATGTGTGATCTTCTTTATCCGTGCTCATTTTGTTAATGTAGATTTGTCCTTGAGATTATAAAGCCCGTCTTCCCCAAATTTGAGCCGGTGCCATGACGGATTATTGTGATTGGTATTTATAAATGTGAGAGCACTATAGATAAGCATTTGAAAGAATGAATATGAAATTTGAATAATTAGAATTGAGCTACTCGAGTTACTATTGTAGAGATAGATGACATAATATTCACTACAAATATACATCATAGCTTGATGAATAATAAAAATCATATTATGTATTAGCCTCTAATCCTTGAAAACATCTTGCTCAATGAATCTTGATTATACATGACTATAGGAGAATATGATTATAGGATTATATCATGTCTAAGAGTATAAGATTATATCATATTCTGTGATGTAGGATTATATCTTGTTTAGGAGTATAGGATTATATCATGGTCTGTTTTTTTTATACATTTTAATAATTTACTTTGTATGGTCTAATTTTTGTATACATTTATATAATCAATCCCTCTTTATTTAACTATATCTTTCTCTATAAATAATTAAAAATGTATTATTTGTATACTCCAAAAATAATATACTTCATACGGTGGGGCAGATTTTAACCTAGTTTAATAGTTTTTAGCCTCTTCTCCTTAATTTCGCCAATGAATGACAAATTTTTCTTAATAGAAAGCAATTGAATATGAGAATCAATGGGAAACTATGCAAATCCACAAAAGGGGGAAGGAGAGTTGATAGAAAATTAAGATACATAATGCTTGATTATAGGTTAAATTTGTAGACAAATTGTATCATTTCATTCTCTACCAAGTTTGACAATATACATTAATGCTTCAATCTGTCTATACTAATTTAAGAATCATTGCTAAATGTGTGATCTTCTTTATCAGTGCTCATTTTATTAATGTTGATTTGTCCTTGAGATTATAAAGCCTATCTTCCTTAAATTTGAGCTGGTGCCATGACGAATTATTGTGATTGCTATTTGTTGATGTTTATAGCTTCGATTAGATAAAATGATCTTAATATTGAACTAAATAAACATCATTGAATTGATAATATTATTATGAGATAATATTATTCTACATTATATATACATATTAATATATATAATAATAAATGAAATTATTATATATATCAATATATATATTCAATGTATAATATATTGTATTGATGAAATAAATAATATTACAAACCAAATTGTATCGGTTATAAAAACTAATTAGTGTCGACTACAAATCTTATTTGTATCGACCACACTATGCATTCCGTTAAACATTGATCGGGTGTTTGAAGAAAGATCATATGTACTAAACTTATGAATTGTTATCAGTCAGTTTATGCAGCGTATGATTTGACTGTTAATATTTTAACAGCCGCTGATAATCGGGTTGGACTGAACGATTAGGCCCCGTTTGTTTGCTGGAAGATGGCTGGAAGATGAAAAAGGGAAGATGTATTTTTGTACGGCCAAATTCTCATTTTGGTCCAAAATGAGAATTTGGCCAATTCCAAAAAAAAGGTGGGATTTGCCAAATTCTCATTTTGGACCAAAATGAGAATTTGGCCGTACAAAAATACATCTTCCCGTTTTCATCTTCTAGCCATCTTCTAGCAAACAAACGGGAGGACTGAAGGTTAATATGTTATGATAATCGAGTTATGTTATCGGTTTGTAAGAATTTGTATAGGGACATGACATTATAGAGTCATGTCTCCTCAAGGAGACATGTCTCTATAATGGCATTTCTCATATTTACATATATATAGTCTTTAGACGATCAAGTAGAGACAAGTATATACAAAAATCAATACAAGTCTTATTTATGCAATTAACATAATATTGATATAAATATATTTATTATTGATATTAATATATTTATATATATTTGTTATTATATTAGTAATAAATAGATTTATATATATTGTGATTAAATATATATTATATA
>MU226538.1:486431-507902 GCA_018584345.1 Thuja plicata
TTAAGTCCTTTCACCCAATATGCATTTTCACATCTGATCAGATTGTTCAACATTATGCTTCCTTTACGTTCAACTAGACAAGGTGAGTCATTAACCATTCTTACTAATAATATTCACATGTTTCAAACTTTTCCTTATGTCCAGCCATTGGTGAGTACAACCACTATCAATAATCCAAACATCATTCTTACTAACATTAGATATGAGTTCAGTTTCAACATACCTTTCCTCTTCATCTGAATCATCCTTCATAGCAAAAAGTACCACCCCAATATCTTCATCAGATTTAGTGTCAGTATTCTCAGCTTTGTTCTCAGCCAGGTAACAAGCCTTCTTTCCTTTGTCCTTTTAGTCTTGGTTATCTCTTCTATTAGATTTTCATTTTCTTCGGTAATCTTGGTTATCACCTCTGTCAAACATATTTTCATATGATCTGTCATTGTTTCTGTCTTTTATTTTTTTAGGACATCTAGAAGAAAAGTGTCCAATCTCTTTACAATTAAAACATACCAATGGTAATTTACTTTTGTATCTACCTTTGCCTCTTTGCATTATTCTAGCCATTAGTGCTTCAATCTCATCAAGTTCTTGGTCATCACTATCACTTTCACTATCATTTCTCACAGTGTGTTTATGACTTGATTCACTTATTTTCAAAGAAGATTTGAATGCAGACTCAATACTTGGTAAGACACTGTTGTCAAAGTTATTCACCTCAATGAAATAATTCTACCAATCACACTATCTTGACTAACATTGTTATTTGCTAGTGCTCTCATTTCATGTATCACAAATACTCTAATAGCATAAAAAGGTAGTAAGGTTCTCAGAATTTGACTTACCATTGTTTCTTGTTCAAGAACACCTCCTACTCCTTGGATAGAATTTACAACTTCTTTGATTCTACAACTCTATTGATTGATGTTTTCTCCTTCTGTCATTCTTAGGTCATCATATTTTCCTCTTAGGCTTCCTTCCTTAGCTCTTAGCACATTCTTATCTTCTCCATGTACTAGCTTGAGTTTGTCCCACATTTTTTTGCGGTGGTGCATGATTTGACATCTTCAAATTCAGCATCAGAGAGTGAAGATGCAAGTTCTATCTTCATAGAATTATGTTCATGCTTCTGTTTCAATTGATCAATAGTCAGAGGTCTAGTAGGCAACTCAAATTCAATATCCAAGTATTTTGTGGCATCATTTCCAATACCTGATAGGTGGAGTCTTATCCTTCTTTTCCATGATGCAAAGTTGTCCTTGTTCAACTTAGGCACATCCCTTTTTCTCATGTTGTGATCTTTAGCTTGAGTCTTAAAACTGTCCTCCAAGCACACAAGCTCTAATACCAATTGTTAGAATAACTGAGGGGGGCTAAATCAGTGGCCTCAAAAATTAATGCAATAAATAAACCCAAAACTTTATACCACAAATATAAAACCTCTAGTTAAGTTCAGTCCTACAAGATGTATGCCTTTATCAAATATATGTTGCTTAGTGAATTTACTATTTATCCTTTCTTTAAGCTTTACCAAATAGTAGTCTATCTTTTCTTAACCTTTACCAAAATATAGTAAATAACTTAGTGTTTACCAATCAATCCTATTTTAGTAATGTGCAAAGAAAAACATCAAAGCAATGAACCATATACATATTTGACACATGGATTTTTAACGTGGAAACCCAGTTAAGGGAAAAAAAAAAATTGGGACCGGTAACCCAAAATTTTCACTCTTCTGAAGTGAGCTCGGTGAAGAGCTGACACTGTTAAAGGTTAAAAACACACTGTTAAGTGCGACCTTGTTAGAGGATTTAAAACTAACAGTTTATCACTTGTCCTATCATTCACTATGCTATCAACATGAAAACCTTTTGGTACTCCTTGGGATGTATCTCAATATATAAAGGATGGTTAAATCCCACTCTGTTAAGAAATTTTTTGAAGCAATGGTTAAACTTAATTAGTAGACGATCTGTTCATAAATACAACTTTGAATTTCCAGATTTTCAGATTGATTGTAAGTCAATCATACCTCTCTGATCAATGTTATCTTCAATTCCTTTGCTCCACTTCTTTGTTCTTGGTGAATGTTGTTGCTTCTTTGTTTCTCGGTGTCTGTAGAATTCTTAGCTCTATTCTTTAGCTTGTATGATCAGATCTGCATAAAGACTTCTTATGTTCACCAGAATTCCCTTTAGCATTCCTCTCTTCATTATGAATTACTTGTCTCTTTATATAGACATAATTTTACCATTTCTTTTCCTTATTTTCTTCGTTGATCACTTCTTGATCTATAAAGCTTGCCATGCTTGCTTTTGTTTTATTCCATAAATCTCTCCTTGTTCTCTAGAATAAAACATGCTTTAAATATCCTTATCATCTTTAGCTTTTATCTGATCAATAAAAACAAAATAATCAATCAGTTAACTCTAAGTATAGCTCCTGCGAGCTAAGTTGTTTTGTCATTTTCGTAACTTCAGTTCCCTCCGATCAACACTTTAGTTGTGCTCGGTGACTACTACAGATAGCTAGGGCATCAAATTCAGTTATGTTCGGTGACAACTACAGTTAGCTCGGTAATGCTTACTCATGTATCACTTGCTCGGGTAACACTGTCCATTGGGTAACACTGTGAACTTTTTTGTTCAGGTTTCATAGTCCTTCGGGGTTTACTATCACTCAGTATAGTTGATTACAGATGAAAAAACTTTTGTCTCTTCATATCTTTAAGTGTTGTGACAATATGTGTATAAGCAATCATACCATATCAAGTTGACATCAATAACAATACAATACATTAACTAATTTAATGTCTTTCATTTACTATCTGCAGCTCGGTGATCATCAAATTTGTCATCTTCAAACATTCAATCAGTTATAGTTCATCAAATATTATACTAGAAAGACTTTAGCTAGTATGGATAGGATAGTTATAGTATGATTTTTTATTATAGCTAACAAGCCTTTCTTGGTTTTTGGTAAGTGGAAGCTAGATACTGGTTAGTTTTTGTTCTTCTCTTGTTTATGTGTTGATATTGTAAATTTGCTTACTATCATCCTTTGGGCATTGTTTAAAGAGACAATAGCCTGGTTTTTTGTTTCTTTGAATATAAAAAAAATAATAGCTTTTTAAAATTACTTGGAATTCATTAAAAATGTGTAGGTTTAGAAATTTTTAAGGTACATATTCAATTCAAAGATTATTATGACATATGAAAATTTGCATTGCAGTTTTAAATATAAGAATTAAAATCTTAAAACATTAATACTAAATAATGCAGACATCATGATAGATGGAGATAAACATTGCACTCTTTAAGACATCAAATAGTTCATAAATTCAATTGAAAATTTATGAAAAAAAGAAAATCTCCATCACAACATTAACTATATAATAAATAAAAATCTTTGGAGTATCAAAATCAAATAATTCATAAAATTCAAAATTAAATTAATTTTTGTTAAATAATTTAATCACAATATTTCAATTCTTAGACTATATAGAATATTGTGTATATTGAGTTTATTATGTAGTATAGGAAAAACTATTTAATGTGTGAAAGAAAAATTGTTTCAAATTGATATTTTGTTTTCTAAATATAAAAATAATATGAAAAATCATTTTGAACAAGCATTTATCATCTACTCACCATTATTGTAATTCCACTAACATTTACTTGTGTCCTTGGTTTGAAATTATCATTTTAGTCTCGAGGTTCATTTCAAAATCATTTTCACAACAGTTGTTTAATATCAAGGTATACAAGAGTAAACTTAAAATTCAAATTTCTAGATAATATTAGCCAACTTTAATAGTGATTTAACTCATTAATGTACAACATGTTTCTTTATCATAATATCTAAGAACATTTATCATGCACCTAATTTATAAAACATAGGGATTATTTTTGAAGATTATATAAATTTTAAGATAGTCATTAAATCTACAATATCATCCCCACTCCTTGAGTTTAACTAATTAAAATCTAGCCTTAAGGTGACCTCCTTACATTAGAGTCCATCAAACCCTAATTTCAACACCTTCCCAACTTTCACAAGATAAATCAAAATTTTGATAAATGAATAAAGTATTTAATCATTGTTTGTAGTTTAGACCTTAATATTACAATGATATGACTATAAATATCTCTAACAAAACTTTGGGGAAGGATATCATTTTTATATGTTCTCAAGAGCATGACAAGAATTACTACATAGATACCATAACTAATGTTGTGTACGATTTGACAATTCACCATAGATTACTTGTTCTAAAATTTACCAGCTAAATTAATTGTAATCTCACAATTATTTACCATGATGTACCCGTGACATAATTACATGATAGTCCAATAGATTTTTTTGAATTAAAAAGCAACATAACAAGGGTTTTGACCCTTAAAAAAATAGTAGGAGACCAGAAAGAGACCGTTAGATTAACTAGTCTAGATAGAATTAGACATTTACAATTGAATGATATTTACAACAAAACAATAGCCCCATATGGGTATGTGGAATTGAAGAGGTTGTTGAATTTATCTTAATGAAGGTATTTTTCACACATTATATCACACCAATCTTCCTTTTGAATGGCCAAATTCAATCAAATCTTCACCACCAAAGCTTTATTCAACGGGGTTGTCCACCTTAACCCTAGTACCTCTTCCTTCTTTGGTCTGAAAAATTTGTCCAAATTAACCAATATCATGTGTTTCTTTTCCTCCATATCTATCCATAGAAAGGTCTTTTAGATGGTCTTTAGTTTCTTGGAAATATTGCACGTGATCTTAAAAAGGAAAAGGAATTAAAGTGAGAATCCCTCTAGAGAAGCTATAATAATATTGAGTTTGCCTGCATTAATTGGCAGTTTCCCCTTCCATCCAACCAACTATTTTTGGACTCTTTCCCTTAAAGAGCTCAAATTTTTTTTTGAACCTTCCTTAACTATAAGGGGATGGCACAAATAAATTCTAGGGAGGGCATGTTGTCGGCATCCAAAGATTCATTCAAGTTTCATTTTTAATTCCTCTATGGTATTAAAAAAATAGAGGTGAATCTTGTCATAGTTAATATACTGACCAGACCCCCTTGCATATTCTTCTAGGAAAATTTTCCATACTCTTTCTTCCATCACTGAGGTTGTTCTAGACAATATTGTATCACCCACAAATTATTGCAAAACTATTGTAGGAGTCATGGTTGTGGTTTGAGCCCCTTGAGTTTTTCCTGACTAGTAAGGCTGAGGAAATTTCTAACTAGGACCTCAACAAAGATAATGAGAGAAGGGGTCTAATTTCCTTGAAAAAAATTTAACCTTAAAGGGTTCTCTTGGGATTCCATTAACAATAACTTAGAGAGCTATATTGTTTTAACACAAACTTTAACCAAATTGATCAGTTTGTCTTTAAAGCCAAATTTTATGAGGATCTTGGAAATATCATTTCAATCTGTCATAATCTTTGTAAATATATAGTTTGAATGTCATGCCCGATGATCCAGACTTAGCCATGGAATGGATGATCTCATGAGTTGTACTAACATCATCAAGGATTTGGCAACCAAGCATGAAACCTTATTCGTTATTGTTTATCATAATAGAAAGGAATGACTTTATTCTGTTAATAAGAACTTTGGTAAATATTTGTAAATGGTATTGCATTGATTTGATGGGTTTCTCTTAACCTTTTAGTCTCTTGAACTTTGGGAACCAAGGCAATGTAACTTTTGTTGAGCCTTCTCAGAAGGTTTTATGTTCTTAAAATATATTTTGTGGCTATAGTTATATTAGTTTTGACCACATCCCAAAATTCTTGGAAAAAGGTCAGAGGGAACCCATCATGCCCCAGTGATTTATATTCCCCCATGGAGAAGGTTGTAGCTCTGACCTCTACTCCTCAATAATCATAGTCAAAATTTGATCATTACCATCTAAATTGATACTTGGTTGAATACATTACAGGAGCTGATCTTGAGTAATCATTTCGCTACCCTCCGCTTTCTTGTACAAATTATTGAAACAAATTATAACCAAGGTGGCACGTGTTTCATCCTCTTTAATCACCTGATTATTATCATCCATTAGAACTGGATCTAGTTTCTTCTTTTATATGTTGTGGTTGACTTATGGAAGAAACTAGAGTTTCTATCTCCTTACTTAAACCATTGTATCCTTGATTAATGCTTCCAATATATCTCATCTCATCTTAAATTTTCCTTCCATTGGTTTTGAAAAGTATCTTCCTTTTCACATATTTCCTATGAGATCTCCTCATTAGCCAATCTTTCCTGGATGCTTTTCAATTTTTCACTAATTTTTTTTCTTTGAGAGAAGATGTCCGAAAATTTTGTCTTTCTCTACCCTTTCATAGACTTCTTAATTACGTCAAGTTTCTTTGCCACATGAAACATGTCAATCTCCAAATTGAAGTTTTCTACTAATTTTTAACACATTTTTTGAAATCAGGATCGATAGACCACATGATCTTATATCTAAAAGGAGTCAAGCACTTATATAAAATGTCATTCCAACTAAGTAAGATTGGTCTATAATATGACACGGTCCAAGGGAGGAAAAAGTGTAGAAATATGTCCTCTACATCCCATCCAACTGACATAAAAATCCTATCTAGTTTAACACAGATCAAGCCTATGCCCTTCCTATTGTTTGACCAACTGAATTACTTTCCTAATAGATCTACATCAATCAGACCATAATTTTATTGAATTTTGCAAAATAAGTCATGTTGTCTAAGTAGTCAGTTAACCCTCCCAGTTTCTCAGAGTGGAAAAGGGGAGGTTAAAGTCTCCCACGACCATTTAACAAGAGTCACTATGTGACTTGATCAATTTTGTGGTCTTCTTCTATAGGCAGTCCATAGTCGCGTGTGTATTAGGGGCATACACATTCATCATATTTCATTTTGAATCTACACTTTTAAAATAGACAACATGATCATTAGGAGTCGAGTGGAACATATTTCCCCTAACCTTTGTTGGTTTCCATAGAGTGATAATTACTACGAAATCCCCAACAACCTCACTAGTAGAAAAAGAAGATCCAGGCCACATAGAATTGGCTATTCTATTGAAAGTTTGTTTAGTCATCTTGACTTACTAAAGAAGCAGAATATCATTTTTCACTTCTTGGATACAACTCCTCAGAGCACTATGTTTCTAAGTTCTATTGAGGCATCACATATTCTATGAGAGAACTCCTTGGAGCACTATGTTTGTGGGATCTATGAGAGATTCACATATTCTGATGGCATGCATAGTCCATTGTCGTTAGAATATACCTATGACCTATAGAGGATGGCAAATTAATGGTGCCAACATAATCCACATACCATTGGGCGAATTAATGTACCTCATATATACTGGTTCTAATGGAATGATATTTTTTCTCCCAAGTGTGGTGCTGGTTTGACAAGTATGAAAAGATCTTAAATATTCACTTGTCTCTTTGAATAGAGTTGGCTAGTAGTACCCTGATCTCAAGATCTGTTGAACAATAGCTTCAGCGAATCAATGACCTGTCTCGTATTTGTCATAAAAATCAGTCAAGACTCATTTTTCTTCTTCCCTATCTAACCATCTTAGATAAAACCCATCATAGGTGTGTTTTTACAATTACCCATTTTCACCATATAGAAACCATTTTTAATCCTCAAGGCTCTTCTTTGTTAGCCATTTAATCCTTCTGGAAAGTGATTCTGGAAGAGATAATTGACCATAAGTTGATAGCAATGTCTAAAATGACCCCTTGATCTATTTAGGTTTGAAATACCAATCCTTTTTCTATCTCTTTCATCAACTTTGTTAGGTCTCTTCCTGTTACTAGATTCATAGGTTGAGTCTCGATATCAATTTTTTGCAAAACTATCATCCACTTTCCCCTTCGCTTACCTTTTTTTTTCAATCAATAGGGATTTAAGTCTTGCATCAGGGACAACACCAAATAATGTACTTCTTAGAATATAATTATTGAACCTCTTACAAACTTTCACCAAGGAAAATGATTATTTATCCAAATTTGGGCATCTTAATTAAGCATTCTTAAGATGGAATCTCATGAATGCGAACAATCATTCATTTTTATGTCTTTATTTCAAGTTAGGATCCATATGCATGAATTCTCTAAAGAAAATGAGTATATCTTGAAATGAACAGTGTATTGTGGGCTAGTCAAGACGGGTATCCTGGTGATTATAGTCTTGATTTCTTTAAATTCCTTCTTGACTAGGGTTCACCATTCTAGTTTTTCTTCCTTTGTTAGTATATCATTAAGTGGTTTCACTATCTCTACAAATCCACTTATGAATTTTCTCATGAAATTTATCTTTCAAAAGAATTATTTTAGCTCTTTCTTGCTTTTAGGTTGGACCAACTTTAGTATAGGGTCTACTCAGTTTGGGTCGATCGATATTCTTGCTTCATACATTACATGGCCAAGTATTTTTCCTTCGGTGACCCCAAATACACATTTATTGGGGTTGAGAGAGATCCCATGCCTCCTGTATCTTTTAAGTACTTTCCACAAGTCATTTATATGATCTTCTTAGTCTTTAGATAACACTGTCAGATCATCCATGTAGATAATAATATATTTCCTGACCAAACTATTGAAAGCAATATTCATTGCTCGTTGGAAGTTTTCTCTAGAATTTCTAGAACCAAACAACATTTGATGATATGCAAACATCTCCCACTTTGTGGTTAATTTTATCTTTAGCCTTTCTTATTCCTATACCATAACTTGGTTGTAGCTTGAATAGTCATCTTCGATAATATCATTTGGGATCCATTAACCACCTATAACACTTTGTCTAGAGATGGAAGTGGTAATTTTCCTTTTGATAATCTCGGTTCAGGTTCTAGAAATCCACATATAACCTAATTTCTCAACACTTTTTCCATACTAGGATAAAATTTAAACCTCATGTGGAATGCCTAATTGGAAAAATAATCTTCATGTCCAAAGAATTTTGGAATTCTTTTTGTATCAATGGTTCCATCATTAGGTTAACTAGCCGCTGGTTCTCTCAAAAAGGTTTAGAGTCAAGTTTGAATTTGATATTATGAACTATGACAGAGGTGTCATAAGTTTTCAATTCTTCATAACTCAAGGCTATGACATCTTCATGGTTGGTGAGGAGTTGCACCATCTTTTTCTTCTTATCCTCAGTGCTAACCTTCCCATTATGCACTTCCCATTGGTCATCATCTGTCTTGAGTTTGTATGTTTCACATTTGCCACCTCCATGAATTTTTTCTGGATTCCCTTTTTGCAGTAATTTTATCTTTTCAAAGATCCTTTCTAAAACCACCATTCCCTTAGGTATGGAATTGGTATTCCAATTTATGATGCCTTGATCACCAGGCTCCTCTGATACAACTGACCTATCTAGTTCTTCCAATTATTCATCAATAACTTTCTTCTTAAACACACCTGTGCACATTCCCCAAGTAGAGTACACGCACACAATTCTCTACTCTTGACAGAAAAAACACAATTCTGTTTTGAAATCACCAAATTTTGAAAAATGAATTGCGGATTTAGGAGAAATGATATAAACAAAAAGCATAGGTGATAACACCTAATTACAAATCATCTTAACCCTCATTTCTTTGTATGTACTTATCATCTTAATAACGTAATCTCTCAGGATTCTCCTAAGAACTGATAATGATTGAGCTTGGTTTGAAGGACATCATCTTGCCCATCCTAATCTAATTTATTTACTTAGCTTTACAGGGAGGAAGGTGTTTCCAAATCCCTTCCTTCAAATTTTATGCAAATCCCCATAGCTTGTTTGCACGCGAACACCAAATGTTAAATTTATTTGCACACAGACCTGAAATGGTTTCAAAATGGGGATGGAAAAAATGGGAATTTATCCTTCAAATTCTAATTCCACATTTTCAAGTGGAGGATGTATATGCTGATTTTGGGTCAAAATGAATATATACATCTCCCTCTTCCATTTTTAGGTTGCACTGCCATACTGAGGATTCGACAAATTAAGAATTAGTTTATGACATTTCCATGTCAATTCCCGCAACCAAATGGGGCCTTAAAAAAATGTATAAATAAATCTATGTTTGATATCAAATTTTTAAAAAACTAAGGATAATTACTATTAAAAATTATGGTTATGACACATATATAAATTTTTAATGAAAATTAACTCTTAATTTAATTAATCTAAAATAACTATTTAGATGTTATTCATGTATTTATTAATTTGAATTTTATGTAAAGAAGATTTTCTTATTACAAAAAGATTTCATGATTGTATTCTGCTAAGCATAGAAGACAAACATTTTCTCTTAGTTGGACTCACCCATAGTTCAAATGCCTTTGACACAAAGTAGAAGACAAGGAAACTTGACAGAGAATAGTACAATGCCTAAACTCTAGAATCCAGATCATTGTCAATGATTATTGTTAATTGTCATAAAGGATAGTTCAATTCAATATATAGTTATCCATGATCATTGTTCACTCTCATCAAGTGTAGATGGTTTAGTAAATGATGAGAAATATTGTAGCTAACTAAATTGGTATTGATCAACTGTTACGAGATTTTCACAATCTATCAAATAGAAATAACGTATTTTCTTGATTTGATTGTGCAAGTTTTTTACATCAATGTTTGAATCACACTCCGTGATCTATCATCAGGAGGAGAATAGATGAGAGAGAAAATGTAAAAAAACTCTTCCATCTCTTCTCATTAGGATCACAAAGTGTGATTTGTTCAACATTGTTGCAAAAAATTTGTGCACAATCCTAAACATAAAATTCTCTCTCTCTCTCTCTCTCTCTCTCTCTCTCTCTCTCTCTCTCTCTCTCTCTCTCTCTCATAACCTACTACATAGTACAAGTCAGGTTGAATTTATTTTATCTCATATAACCTTTTGAATTCTACCCTGCATAGATCTGCTAGTTTTCGCCGGGCTACATTACATGTTGTTAACCCTTACTCCCCCAAAACTCACACTAGATACCATTTTATAATGGAATAATTTCTCTTACATAAGTTTAGGATAAATAAATCAATGTTAATAATAATCCCATAATTAATCTGTAATTGGAATATTTAGCTTTTGAAAACAAAGATAAAGAAATGTTGATGAAAGTAATAATTATTTATAATAGATATAGAAATTTGATTCTCTTAGTTTGAGAGATGTTTCAAGATTTTGTATAAGATCAAAATTCATTATGATTTACATGAATGTACTACTTATTAATATGCAATTACATTAAGATGTTTCATAAACTGAACCAAAACTAAATATAAATTAGAATGTGCATGTGAATTCTACTCTTTCATTTTACTCGCATGAATGTAAATATGTGTAAAAATAAAATACCAAAATGAGATAAAGTTCATAAATATAAAAGAAATAGCATGAAATGTTAGGAGACACCACTTACATGTAACATGAAAGTATATGTAAATAGTAAATAAGATGACGCTCAAAGTGAGAAAGATGAAACATGAGTAAAGAAAAAAAAGATAAAACCAAATGTGCATGAAAGAGATAGGATATGAGAGAAAAAATCGCATGAAACATAAAGGAAACATAAGTGCTAACCATAAAAATGACATGCCCAAAATTCCCTCTAAGTAGAAATATAAAGTGAGTATCAATGTGTAAGATGAAAAGAATAAGTAGCCTTAGAAGGTGGTAATAAATCTTCAATCTTCCAAAAGAAAAATATACTCAACAATATCAATTGCTAACACCATTTCCCTCATGCTCAAGCTTAGACCCATAGAATTACTACAACACCTAAAATTTTAGATTATTTATAAGATTTTCTATGTACATTTTAAATAGATTTTAATCTATAAAATAATTTATATTTTTTAACAAATTTTTCCTTAAATGTTTATTATTAATAATGATGTCTACGGTACATTTTTTATAACATTGGTTGCACGTTTTATTTAATAATTTAATTTTTAATTAAGATTAATTATAATTGATTTTTTAGTTGAAATTTATTATGATGTAGAACTAGTTTTACCTATAATGCATAGATTGCTCATATACTCAAATTAATGAATTCTTTTTAAACAAGGACATTAATGCATAGGCCAATAATATCTCTCTATCAAAGGTGATGCCACATCATCATCATATATATTAGTTGGCATTTCTTTAAGAAAGAACTTTTAAATGAATGTTGTCTAACTATAAAATATTCATTCAAAAGTCATTTTCAACTAAAAATGTATAATGTAACTTCACCGCAATCCTTATTTAAAAATCCTTCAATAAAAAACCAAATTTTTACACTTATAAAAAATTGAAATAAAAACAAACAATAAATTTTATTATTACACTAATTTATCAAAAAATTCTTAGATTTATACAAAATCATTTTTTAAATATAAAACAACCAAAAATATGTATAATATAATGTTTTCTCTAGACTTCATTAAATAATTCCAATGAATGAGATGTTATGTGACCATAGCCAACATTGTGGATTACATTCCTCGAAAGATAGCTCATGAAAAGCAGAAAAGGTCAAGTATTTCTATTGTTCATCCTTTTCTTCCACCTTCTACAGCCGCCTGTCTTCAATGGATAAAACTTTTAATATTATCACTTTTGTGACACTTTATGAAGAACTTTACGAAATACATCCCCTATCCACTTTATCGAAAACGTCATCTAGAAAATAAAATTATTTATACCTTATACTACATTGAAAATGCGGCATATCCCACCAAATACTAGAAAATATGTAAATATTTTCCAACATGTTGAAAGAATAAATCTTAATGTCTTCTAATACTATTTTTTCAAAAAACAACAGTAGCTTTTTCAAGTCATAGTCTGCCTTCAAGGTGATGCACTCGTTGGCTACTACTCTTTTCCTACTATAGAAGGTAATGCTCAGAGAAAAAGACACTATAGGCGAAGACATCAATTTTTTTTAAAGTTCCTCATGAAGGACTGGGTGTGGATGATGTTGTCAAAGAAATACATGCCAAAGAAGGTTCAGTTTGTGGGCTCCTTTTTATTTTTTACTATGTTGATGTTAATGGCTATGATAGCCTTGTGTTAGTTCTTGTATTTACTGTTGATACTATATTATGGTTTTCGGAAAACACTCTCTGGTATGGTCCTTTGTGGCCTATAAGTAAGACTTTAATTGAATATTGTTAGAATAACTGAGAGGGGGGAGAGGGGGGGGGGGTGAATTAGTGGCCTAAAAAATTAATCCAATAAATCAACCCAAAACTTTATACCACAAATATAAAACCTCTAGTTATCTTCAATCCTACAAGATGTATGTCTTTATCAAATATATGCTGCTCAGTGAATATACTATTTATCCTTTCCTTAAAATTTACTGAATAACAGTCTATATTTTCTTAACCTTTATCAAAACACAATAAATAAGTTAGTGTTTACCGATCAATCCTGTTTTAGTAATGTATAAAGAAAAACATCAAAGCAATGAACCATATACATATTTGAATCATGGATTTTTAACGTGGAAACCCTGTTAAGGGAAAAACCACTTGGGACCGGCAACCCAAAATTTTCACTCTTCTTAAGTGAGCTCGATGAAGAGCCAACCCTATTAAAGGTTACAAACACACTCCTAAGTGTGACCTTGTTTGAGGATTTAAAACTAACAGTTTATCACTTGACCTAGTATTCACTATATTGTCAACATGAAAACCTTTTCATACTCCTTGGGATGTATCTCAATATATAAAAAATGGTTAAAGCTAACTCTATTAAGAGATTTTATGAATCAATGGTTAAACTGAATCACTAGATGATTTGTTCATAAATACAACTTTGAATTGCAGATTTTCAAATCTATTGTAAGTCCATAATACCTCTCTGATCAATGTTCACTTCAATTCCTTTTGCTCCACTTCTTTCTGCTTGATGAATGTTGTTGCTTCTCTGTTGCTCAGTGTCTGTAGAATTCTTAGCTCTGTTCGTCATCTTATATGATCAGATCTACATGAAAACTTCTTATCTTCAGCAGAATTCTCTTCTGCATTCCTCTCTTCATTATGAATTACTTGTCTCTTTATATAGACATGATTTTACCATTTCTTGTCTTTCTTGTTTTCTTCATTGATCACTTCTTGATCCATAAAGCTTGTCATGCCTGCTTTAGTTTCATTCTGTAAATCTCTCCTTGTTTTCTAGAATAAAAAATGCTTTAAATCTCCTTCTCATCTTTAGATTTTATCTGATTGATAAAAATAAAATAATCAATCAGTTAACTCTAAGTATAGCTCCTGCCAGCTACGTTGTTTTTTCATTTTCCTAACTTTAGTTCCCCTCAGTCAACACTTCAGTTGTGCTCTGTGACTACTCCAGATAGCTTGGGCATCAACTTTAGTTCCGTTTGTTGACAACTACAGTTAGCTCGGTAATGCTTTCTTGGGTATCACTTGGCCGGGTAACACTGTCCGTTGGGTAACACTATGATCTTTTGTGCTTATGGTTCACTGTTCTTCAGGGTTTACTATCACTCGGTGTACATGATTACTGATGACAAAAACTTTGTCTCTTCAGATATTTAAGTGTTGTGACAATATGTGTGTGAGAAATCATACCATATCAAGTTGACATCATTGACAATACAATACATTAACTAATTTAATAACTTGCATTTACTATATGCAGCTCGGTGATCATCAACTTTGTCATCTTCAAACATTCAATCAATTATAGTTCATCAATCTCTCCCTTTGGCATTGATGGCAAGATACTACTAATACAATATGAAATATATCAGTTGTAGTTCATCAAACTCTCCCAAACTTATTGTTGGATAACAAATTTAAATATCTAACTCTCGGTAAGCTCTTCTAGCTTAGATTGGATTCTTGCAGAGTACTTTCTTCATTCTTTATTCCTTTTACTCGATAGATGTAGCAGCTTCTAATTCTGTCTCTCCCTTTATTGTAGAATCTCTTCTCCCTTTTTTGGATAGATATGCAGTGTTAACTTTTCTAATTCTCTCCCTTGGATGGATGTTTCTTTGAATCTCTTTGAACCTTTCTCTGATATTTTCTCTCCCTTTGACTATTCCTCTCCTTGATGAATATTTCTTCTTTTCTCTCCCTTTGGATGATCTCTCTCTCTCTCTCTCTCTCTCTCTCTCTCTCTCTCTCTCTCTCTCTCTCTCTCTCTCTCTCTCTCTCTCTCCCTCCCTTTGACATCAATGCTAAAAATATGATATTTCTTCCTCTAATATATTCCTTGAATTTCCTCTTTATCAACAATACAATAACTCTGGTATTCGGTGAAAATAAGTACCTTTATGTGTACTGATGTATCATTTCAGTCCATATCTTTTCTTGCATCAACATGAATGATCTTCTAATAATGTGTAGGGTGACGCAGCCTCCTAGTTAGCTTAGTGACCAATAGACAAGGGTCAAACCCTTACTCTCTTCCTTAGGTACTCAAATGTATCTTTAGGCAATAGCTTTGTGAATATGTCTTCTAATTGTTCCTTGGATTGAACATATTCTAGTATCACCTCTTTCTCTTGCACTTGTTCTCTTGAGTAATGATACTTGATAGCAATATGATTTTTCTTACCATGCATGATAGGGTTCTTTCAAATGTTGATAGCACTTGTATTATAACAATAGATAATTACTGGATCAAGAATTTCCATATTCATACCTTTCAACAATTGCTTGATCCATGCAATGTTAGAGAAACTTGCAGAAGCAGCCACATATTTTGCTTGTGCAGGGGATTGTGAGATGCATCCTTGCTTCTTACTTATCCATGTGACAAGTTTGTCACCCATAAAGAATGATCCTCCTATTGTGCTCTTTCTATCATCTAAGTTTCCATCCCAATCAACCTCTGTATAGACTTGAAGCTCAAATTTTCTTTCTCTTTTATACCACAGACCATAGTCTTTGGTATTCTTTAGATATCTCAATTTTTTTTTGACAACAGTCATGTGTGATTCCTTGGGATTAGTAGATAATCTTGAAACTATTCCAACTGCATGTGCTATATCTGGTCTAGTATGTACAACATACATTATTTTTCCAATCATAGATCTATATAGGGTCTAATTTACCTTAGTTGACTTGTCTTCCTTTTTTAGTTTGCATTCGGTTTCCATCGGTGTTTCAACTGGTTTCGAATTCTCCATTTTGAATATCTTCAGAACTTCCTTGATGTATTTGGATTGTGTGATGTATATGCATGCATCCTATTGAAGAATCTATAGACCAAGAAAGAATTTGATCTCTCCAAACATTGACATCTCAAACTCTACTCATTTCAGCAGCAAATGATTTGCATAACATATCATTACCTCCAAATATGATATCATCAACAAATATTTCAGCAATCAGAATGTTATCATCAGTATCTTATTTTAAATACAGATTACTGTTATCAATACATGTTCTTACAAATCTAATACTTATGAGATAAGAGTGAAGTCTTTCATACCATGCTCTCAGTTCTTGTTTAAATCCATACAAGGCTTTGTGTAGTCTATAAACCATGTTTATCTTGTTAGGATCAACAAACCCTTCTAGTTGTTCAATGTATACCTCTTCTTCTAGTATTCCATTTAGGAATGTAGATTTGACATCCATTTGGTATACTTTAAATCCTATGAATGTAGCATAAGCAAGTAGAATTCTTACTCCTTCTAGTCTAGAAACGGGTGCAAAGGTTTCTCCATAATCAATACCTTCTTCTTGCGCATACCCTTTGCATATTGGTCTTGCTTTATTCCTTGTGACTTCTCCATTCTCATTCAGTTTATTTATGAATATCCATTTGGTACCAATGAAATTCTTGTCATTCAGTCTAGGTACTAATGTCCATGTCCTTTTCTCTTCAATATGCTCAATCTCTTCATTCATAGCACTGACCCATTCTTCATTTTCAAGTGCATTATTGATAGATTTAGGCTCAAAATAAAAAATTAAACATCTAGCTTTCATTGAATTACTTCTTCTTCTCATTCTAGCCTTTTATTCTCCTATGATCTGGTTCTGTGGATGGTGTCGTCTGACATACTTGGAAAGTACTGGTTCAACTCTTTGTTCATCATTCTGATCATCATCTTGACCTTAATTTTGATCTTCATTGCTCGGTACATCATTGTGAGCAATTTAATGATTTTTGGTGTTTGCAGCCAGATGCTTGGGTGCATTGTTCTGTCACTTGGTAGCTGTTAGAATTTGTAATCTTTCCTTGGTGTATTTATAAACCAAGGTTAGAATTTTTTTTCTTGTTATAATATATTAGGATATAAGCCAAGGTATCCTAATATATTTTTTTTTGTCTTCTTTCCACTACATCCTATTTCGTCCTCTAGTGGAATATGTGAGGACAAATATTTATTGTAAATTGTACTTTAGTTTATTCCTCCTTAAGAGGAATCTCACACTTGGCTCACACACACTTATGAATGGTGGAATTCATAGACTTGGGAGTTACATTTTAACTCCTCTCTCTCATCTCTATTTAAGAGATGCTCCTCTCTCTCATTTCTCATATAGGATGATGAAGATATTGTATTGAGCATATTGCTCTCTTTCCTTTTTTTCTCTTTAGGCTATGACCTGATTCATAATGTCACAAGGGGTTTTCTTTTCTTTCCCCTTTCATATATCTTGTCTTCTTGTGTTGGATCTTGGAGCTTTCTCTCTCCTTATTTATGGTAATATTTTTTCATGCATTCACTCACTTAGATTCTTTCCTGGTATTGTTTATTTTTTACATATTTCTTTTCATTTCTAATATGGTATCAGAGCGGTTTAATCTTTGTTTTTTGAGTGTTGGCATGAAGGTACGATTCGAAGGAGACTCTTGAGAGAGTGTTGAAAAAAATCAAATTTTTTTTGGGTTTGGTTGGTTTACCGCCAAACCCGGTTCATTCTTTTCAGTTTTGTTGCTCTTATTTATTCAGATCGGTTTACATATTAGTTATGAAAGCTTGAAAAGTTTAATCTCATATTATTTTCATTTATTTAAATATGTTGATGTAAAATTTCTTCCAACTCCATTCGCAGGTTTCACATATATTTACATTATCATCATTTTGCAGGTGAATCTAGCTATAAACCATTTTGATAGTTTTCTCTTTGTTGCATATATTCGTATCTGGATATAATACCAAAAATAAGCTCTCTAATATATCCTTTTTCTGCGGGTTGTAAAACATTGATGAAGGATTTCACATCTTTGTTATGTTCTTTTATCTGCGGACTACATATTTGAACTAGTTTGAGCTCCATGTACTGGCTTTCCTGAGAGTTTGCAATATAAACCATAGCCTTTCTTTTCATGATGGTCAACCTCTAAGGGTTTCTGGTGTCTTTTGTATATACATATCTGCTTGAGGTTTCTTTTTTTTTAACTAGAGATGATATCAAATATTCCTTTATTTTGATAAGACCGGCTTCTTGACAAGATAAAAATTGAGGGTTATACCTTTTCACTTGTCATGACTCCCTTTCTTTGACATCTTTTTAGTTAAACCTTTATTGGGCAGCCTCTTCTTGGCATCTTCTCCCTTGCGCTCCTCATCTTTAGAAATTTAAGATATTAAAAAGATTTATATATTAAGAAATTTATGGTTTTCATTCCTTGCGCAGCATAGTATTTCATTCTTTAACTATTTTTTTTCATCTCACTTTCTTAGCACAGCCCACTCTATCTCTCCTCCTCTACGCAGCAAGTCCTTTCCTTGCGCAAACTTTTTTTTCTTCTTTAGGTGCTCTCTCAGCTTTGTATCTCTGCTGCTCACGCAGCATTCTTAGCATGAAAATAATATGCTGGAGAGGACGAGATGACAGTGTATTTAAATGCATTAGCGAAAAGCCTGGATGACTTTCTCTGTGTGAGGTGTTTAATCCCAATTGCATCAGAAACCGTGCTAAATCAAGTGCATCTTATTGATGAAAAGGAAGCCATTGATGTGCTCTAGAAATAACCAATTCAAACCCTCTCTGAAAGTGCAAGGAGTTGATAGATACATAAATATCTCATAATTTGGTAGTTGGCGTGTGACCTCTACCTCCTCTAGTTAAGTCGATAATTGCAGCTTTAAGTGGGCTTTTCTAATGTAAACAATAGGAAATTTGCCTGTTGGAATCAAAAGTGTGTATAAAACATCGTATTATACTAATATCTTGTTCTTTATTCCTTCTTTGCGCAGGTTATAGTTGTTCTGCAGTTTATTATTATCATTCCTGGTTGCTGTCATTTATCATTATTTCGTTCTTGCAGGATCCTTGCATATTTTATTTATAACTCCCTCCTTCCAGATAGTTTTGATCATAACATTCCTTTTTCTGATTTCTGCAGGGTTTCTGACAGCTCTTCCTTTCTTAATCTTTAGATTCTTGTTATATTTTTAGACTTTATTCTTTTTTAAAACTTTATCAAAGTTATTCTTTACAAATCTTGCAGGGTATTCCTTTTTCTGCAGGTTAATTATTTTTGGTTGCACGTTAATCAGTTCATCATTATATTAACGATCTTTAATTGTTGCAGATCATTATTCATGTATAGTTAATCTTATCCATCGTTATCTTATTTAAACATTTAAAATCATAAATCTTTCCATTTGGCACTACTTTTGTTTATAACGGCTCATGTTTCTTTATTAATATTACATATTATTATAATCTATTTTTATTTTTTTGCAGGTTTATTCTACTCTAATATTATTTAATTCATTTATGTTTCATATTTGTTTAATCATTCTAATTCTCTAAGTTTAATTTTTAATTTCCTTTCATGTCACGTTCTTTTAAACATTCCTAACCTTTTCATGAAAATATTATTAATGTAGCTTGGTTGTATGATTTTTTAAAACTAAGTTTCTTATTAAAACCACGGTAGAGTTTTTTTTTAAGAAACCTTTAATTTTATTTCATAAAATTTCCTCTATATAAACCATGTAAGAAATGAATCTAAAATTTAAAAGTTCCTTTCTAAACCTTAAAAATAACTTGTCCTTTTTTCTTATATAAATCTTTAATAGTAAGGAATTTCAGATTTCTTTTTTTAACAAATCAATTTATAAATTTAATTTATTTTTTTTAAATAGTATAATAAAGGTAGCTATTTGCTTTTTTAGAAAACAGATTCATTTGTTTTATTTAATAGTTTTCATTTCAAAAAATTTTAAAAATTGTTTAAAGTCTTTTATATTACTTGTTTATAATAAAAAAATTAAATATTTCTTTAAAACTATTCAAATCTTCATTAACATTGTGTTAAATTCTATTTTAATTCTTTGACATTACTCTTTCTCACCCATTATTGTTTAATTATAAAGTTTATCCCTTTTCTTTACGTTATTGTTCCACTTTAAAGTTATTAATTCAACTTTGCATTCAGTTTTATTGATATTTTTTTTAAAATTGTATTCTTAAATTTTAATTTCAAGTTTAATTCAATATCTTTGTTTAACAAAATCAATATCAAAATTTAAATATTTTTATATTAACATTTCTTCAAACCTTTTTATGAGCAAGTTTGTTATATATTTCCTTATTAAGAATTTTTTATTCAAGTTTGGCCATGTTTATTTCATTTTGCCAATTTCCCTATATTAAGTAAAGTTTTTTTTTGTATTACACTCAGTGGATCACTTTTTATGTGTGGGAAAAATATGATAAAATTGATTTTTTTTCTAAAGAAGGAAAATGTAATTCTTTTAAACAAAGGGAGTATTTTTTAATGATTGATCAAAAGAAATCAAAGTCATTGTTTTTAGTAAATTATAATTGTTCAAAGAAATTGTCTTTATGAGTATTATGAAAAGTTTAAAGGTGGCTCTTTGGTATAAGTTTAATATAGCTTGATCCTAGCCTTGTCTTATAATTTTGCGAATACATTTCAATGTGGTTAAAACCATAAGTTATATATGAATATTGTTTATTGATTCAAAACTTTTAATAATTTTATGTACATATATGACAGTGATGCTATGAGTTGCAGGTTGGCCCTGTATCACCCGAGGTCATATGTATCTGTGTATCTAACCTTTTATAAGCTTCTCACTTAATCCTTGTTTAACATTCTGTTAAAATGACTTGGTCATTAAATTGATTCTGCACTTTTAACTATCATGCACTCTAATCTGATTTGCACATTAGACTAACTTCAATATTGCTATTTGATTTCTCGACCCTTTCTTTGTTCATATCTCTCTAACCTTTTTTCTTCATTTTTTTCAATTTCTTTTCTAGATACTTGTTTTTGTTCTTTCATATTTTTTTCCTTGGTGGGTCCATCCTTTCTGTATCCACACTTATGTTCACCTTGCATAGAGATTTTAACTTATATCAAATAATTTATGCTTATTGCTCTTCCAAATATTTCTTATTTATCTCAATTATTCAGGTTTATGAGTCATCTTACACTATTGCCTTCTTTTTTCAATGATTTGATTCAATTGATCTATCTGCA
>MU226538.1:508852-520415 GCA_018584345.1 Thuja plicata
CTAACTTGTATATAAGATGAAATTCTACTTGTGGATAGTTGTCTTGTTCTTGTTTCTATGTTTCTTTTTCAGGTGATTATTCAAGGCACATCCAAAGGACCCCTATACTCCTATCAAAGACTAATGTTCCATATGGATTCTTGCACACTTGAAAGCAATCAAATTACTTCATATTGAAGATCAAGTTGCAGATTGTTGTAAATTATGGGTTTAATACCCCTTGATGTAATTACCCCAAGTAAAGATTAAAGGGGGGTGTTAGAATTTGTAATCTTTCCTTGGTGTATTTATAAACCAAGGTTAGACTTTTTTTTCTTGTTATAATATATTAGGATATAAGCCAAGGTATCCTAATATATTTCTTTTTGTCTTATTTCCACTACATCCTATTTCATCCTCTAGTGGAATATGTGAGGACAAATATTTATTTTGAATTGTAATTTAGTTTATTCCTCCTTAAGAGGAATCTCACACTTGGCTCACACACACTTATGAATGGTGGCATTCATAGACTTGGGAGTTACATTTTAACTCCTCTCTCTCATCTCTATTTAAGAGATGCCCCTCTCTCTCATTTCTCATATAGGATGATGAAGATATTGTATTGAGCATATTTCTCTCTTTCCTTTTTTTCTCTTTAGGCTATGGCCTCATTTATAATGTCACAAGGGGTTTTATTTTCTTTCCCTTTTCAAATATCTTGTCTTCTTGTGTTGGATCTTGGAGCTTTCTCTCTCCTTGTTTATGGTAATATTTTTTCATGCATGCACTTGCTTAGATTATTTCCTGGTATTATTTATTTTTTACATATTTATTTTCATTTCTAACAGTAGCAATACACTGTTGCTCAGGAAGAGTGTCAAGTTCTTCACTGTAGAAAAATCTGCTCTAGTCTTCCAGTTATTTTCTTCTTTCCTCGTTATTTTTCTCAGCAAATTCATCCACTTTGACATTTTCACTTTCAATGATTTTATTAGAGGATTTGTTAAGACATTTATAAGCCTTTCTTTCGGTAGAATAACCCTGAAATATTCCTTCTTCACCTTTGGAGTCAAGCTTTCCATTTCTATCATCTTTCAAAATATAACATTGACTTCCAAAAATTTTGAAATAACTTACATTGGGTGTGTATCCATACCATAGCTCATAAGGTGTCTTATTGGTGTCTTTCTTCAATTAAACTTTGTTTAATGTATAGACAACAATACTAACAAATTTTCTCCCAAATGTTTGTGTGATGCCTTTCTCAATCACCAGTGTTCTGGCACAATCAACAATTGATCTATTCCTTCTTTCAGCAATCCCATTTTGCTGTGGTGTTCTTGGTGCAGAAAACTATCTTTGAATTCCATGCTCATTACAAAAGTTAGTGAATTCATCAGAAATAAATTCTCCACATCTATATGATCTTAGACATTTTAGTTCCTTTCCACTTTGTTTTTCCACTATAGCTTTATACCATTTAAACATCTTGAATGCTTCTGATTTATCTTTTAAGAACATAACAGTCATCATTCAAGAATAATCATTAACAAAGAGAATGAAGTATCTATCACCATAGTAGCTCTTTGTTCTCATTGGTCCACATAAGTCAGTATGGACTAATTCTAGAGTATCATTAGATGTGTAGGTTTTTCTCTTGAAAATAGAATTTGTCGTTTTACCTTTTTGACAATTCTTACACATGACATGGTCGGGCTCTGACATGCTCAGTAAGCCTCTTACTTTCTTTTTGTTTCTTATCCTAACCATGTTGTCAAAATTCACATGACATAATCTTTTAGGCCACAACCATATGTCTTCATTTCTAGCTAATAAACAAGTGGTCTTAATATCAAAAAGATAGAAGAGGTTACCTTTTGTCTATTCATGAGTTCTGATCAACCTTCCTGATTCATTAAAGATCTTTACCTTTTTGTGATCAAATGCAACTTGGTGTCCTATGTTATTCAGCTGTGAAATACTCAATATATTATAGTTAAGTCCTTTAACCCAATATGCATTTTCACATCTGATTAGATTGTTCAACATTATGGTTCCTTTACCTTCAACTAGACAAGGTGAGTCATTAACCATTCTTACTGATCCACCATTATAGTATTCACAAGTTTCAAACTTTTCCTTATCTCTAGTCATTGGTGAGTACAACCACTATCAATAATATAGACATCATTCTTACTAACATTAGATATGAGTGTAGTTTCAACATACCTTTCCTCTTCGTCTAAATCATCCTTCATAGAAAAAAATACCACCCCAATATCTTCATTAGATTTAGTGTTAGTATTCTCAGCCAGGTAACAAGCCTTCTTTCCTTTGTCCTTGTAGTCTCGGTTATCTCTTCTACTAGATTGTCAGTTTCTTCAGTAATCTCGGTTATCACCTCTATCAAATGTATTTTCATATGATCTATCATTGTTTTTCTTTTATTTTTTTAGGAAATCTAGCAGAAAAGTGTCCAATCTCTTTACAATTAAAACATACCAATGGTAATTTACCTTTGTATCTACCTTTTCCGCTTTGCATTATTCTAGCCATTAGTGCTTCAATCTCATCAAGTTCTTGGTCATCACTATCACTTTCACTATCATTTCTCACAGTGTGTTTATGACTTGATTCACTTATTTTCAAAGAAGATTTGAATGCAGACTCAATAGTTGGTAAGACACTGTTGTCAAAGTTATTCATCTCAATGAAATAAGTCTACCAATCGAACTATCTAAAGTAACATTGTTATTTTCTACTGCTCTCATTTCTTATATCGCATATACTCTAATAGCATAAAAAGGTAGTAAGGTTCTCAAAATTTTACTTACCATTGTTTCTTCTTCAAGTACACCTCCTACTCCTTGGATAGCATTTACAACTTCTTTGATTTTGTAGCTGTACTAATTGATGTTTTCTCCTTCTTTCATTCTTAGGTCATCATATTTTCCTCTTAGGCTTTCTGCCTTAGCTCTTAGCACATTCTTATCTCCTCCATGTACTAGCTTGAGTTTGTCCCACATTTGTTTTGCAGTGGTGCATGATTTGACATCTTCAAATTCAGCATCGGAGAGTGAGGAAGCAAGTTCTATCTTCATAGAATTGTGTTCATTCTTCTCTCTCAATTGATCAATAGTCAGAGATCTAGTAGGTAAATCAAATTCAGTATCCAAGTGCTGCGTGGCATCATTTCCAATACCTGATAGGTGGAGTCTTATCATTCATTTTCATGATGCAAAGTTGTCCTTGTTCAACTTAGGCACATCCCTTTTTCTCATCTTGCAATTTTTAGCTTGAGTCTTAAAACTGTCTTCCAAGCACACAAGCTCTGATACCAATTGTTAGAATAACTGAGGGGGGCTGAATCAGTGGCCTCAAAAATTAATCCAATAAATCTATCCAAAACTTTATACCACAAATATAAAACCTCTAGTTATCTTCAGTCCTACAAGATGTATGCCTTTATCAAATATATGCTGCTTGGTGAATTTACTATTTATCCTTTCTTTAAGCTTTACCGAATAGTAGTCTATCTTTTCTTAACCTTTACCGAAATATAGTAAATAACTTAGTGTTTACCAATCAATCATATTTTACTAATGTGTAAAGAAAAACATCAAAGAAATGAACCATATACACATTTGACACATGGATTTTTAATGTGGAAACCCTGTTAAGGGAAAAAAACACTTGGGCCCGGTAACCCAAAATTTTCACTCTTCTGAAGTGAGCTCGGTGAAGAGCCAACCCTATTAAAGGTTACAAACACATTGTTAAGTGAGACCTTGTTAGAGGATTTAAAACTAATAGTTTATCACTTGTCCTAGCATTCACTATGCTATCAACATGAAAACCTTTTGATAATCCTTGGGATGTATATCAACATATAAAGGATGGTTAAATCCCACTCTGTTAAGAGATTTTTTGAAGAAATGGTTAAACTAAATCAGTAGGCAATGTGTTCATAAATACAACTTTGAATTGTAGATTTTCAGATCTATTGTAATTCCATAATACCTCTCTAATCAATGTTCTCTTCAATTCCTTTTCTCCACTTCTTTCTTCTTGGTGAATTTTGTTGCTTCTTTGTTGCTCGATGTCTGTAGAATTCTTAGCTCCGTTCTTCAGCTTGTATGATCAAATCTGCATGAAGACTTCTTATCTTCACCATAATTCTCTTTAGCATTCCTCTCTTTATTATGAATTACTTGTCTCTTTATATAGACATAACTTTACTATTTCTTGTCCTTCTTATTTTCTTCATTGATCACTTCTCGATCCGTAAAGCTTGCCATGCTTGCTTTAGTTTTATTCCATTAATCTCTCCTTGTTTTCTAGAATAAAACATGCTTTAAATCTCCTTCTCATCTTTAGCTTTTATCTGATTGATAAAAACAAAATAATCAATCAGTTAACTCTAAGTATAGCTCCTACGAGCTAAGTTGTTTTGTCATTTTTCTAACTTCAGTTCTCGCCTGTCAACACTTCAGTTGTACTCGATGACTACTACAGATAGCTCGGGCATCAAATTCAATTCTGTTCAGTGACAACTATAGTTAGCTTGGTAATTCTTGCTCATGTATCACTTTCTTGGGTAACACTGTCCATTGGGTAACACTGTCCGTTGGGTATACTTGATTATTGATGAAAAAAAATTTGTCTCTTCAGATCTTTAAGTGTTGTGACAATATGTTTATGAGCAATCATACCATATCAATTTGACATCAATGACAATACAATACATTAACTAATTTAATATCTTGCATTTACTATCTACAGCTCGGTGATCATCAAATTTGTCATCTTCAAACATTCAATCAGTTATAGTTCATCAACTATTATACTACAAAGACTTTAGCTAGTATGGATACGATAGTTATAGTATGATTTTTTATTATAGCTAGCAAGCCTTTCTTGGTTTTTGGTAATTGGAAGCTAGATACTTGTTAGTTTTTGTTCTTGTCTTGTTAATGTGTTGATATTGTAAATTTGCTTACTATCACCCTTTGGGCATGGTTTAAAGAGACAATAGCCTAGTTTTTTGTTGCTTTGAATATAAAAAAAATAATAGATTTTTTAAATTACTTAGAATTAATTAAAAATGTGTAGGTTTAGAAATGTTTAAGGTACATATTCAATTCAAATATTATTATGACATATGAAAATTTGCATTGCAATTTTAAATATAAGAATGAAAATCTTAAAACATTAATACTAAATAATGCAGACATCATGATAGATGAAGATAAACATTGCACTATTTAAGACATCAAATAGTTCATAAATTCAATTGAAAAACTATGACAAAAAGAAAATCTCCATCACAACATTAACTATATAATAAATAAAGATCTTTGGAGTATCAAAACCAAATAATTCATAAAATTCAAAAGTAAATTAATTTTTGTTAAATAATTTAATCACAATATTTCAATTCTTAGACTATATAGAATATTGTGTATATTGAGTTTATTATGTAGTATAGAAAAAACTAATTAATGTGTGAAAGAAAATTTGTTTCAAATTGATATCTATTTTCTAAATATAAAAATAATATGAAAAATCATATTGAAATGGCATTTATCATCTACTCATCATTATTGTAATTCCACTAACATTTACTTGTGTCCTTGGTTTGAAATTATCATTTTAGTCTCGAGGTTCATTTCTAAATCGTTTTCACAATAGTTGTTTAATATCAAGGTATACAAGAGTAAACTTAAAATTCAAATTTCTAGATAATATTAGCCAACTTTAATAGTGATTTAACTCATTAATGTACAACATGTTTCTTTATCATAATATCTAAGAACATTTATCATGCACCTAATTTATAAAACATAGGAATTATTTTTTAAGATTTTATAAATTTTAAGATAGTCATCAAATCTACAATATCATCCCCACTCCTTGAGTTTAACAAATTAATATCTAGCCTTAAGGTGACCTCCTTACATAAGAGTCCATCAAACCCTAATTTCAACACATTCCCAAATTTCACATGATAAATCAAAATTTTGATAAATGAATTAAGTATTGAATCATTGTTTGTAGTTTAGACATTAATATTACAACAATATGACTATAAATATCTGTAATAAAAATTTGGCGAAAGAGATCATTTTTATCTATTCTTGAGAGCATGACAAGAATTACTACATAGATACCATAACTAATGTTGTGTACGATTTGAAAATTCACCACAGATTACTTGTTCTAAATTTTACCAACTAAATTAACTGTCATCTCAAAATTATTTACCACGATGTACCCGTGACATATTTACATGATATTCCAATAGATGTTTTTGAATTAAAAAGCAACATAACAAGGGTTTTGACCCTTAAAAAAATAGTAGGAGACCAATAAGAGACCATTGGATTAACTAGTCTAGATAGAATTAGACATTTACAATTGAATGACATTTACAACAGAACAATAGCCCCATATGGGTATGTGGAATTGAAGAGGTTGTTGAATTTATCTTAATAAAGGTATTTTTCACACATTATATCACACCAATCTTCCTTTTGAATGGCCAACTTCAATCAAATATTCACCACCAAAGCTTTAATCAAGGGGGTAGTCCTCCTTAACCCCAGTACCCCTTCTTTCTTTGGTCTGAAAACTTTGTCCAAATTAACCAATATCATGTGTTTCCTTTCCTCCATATCTATCCATAGAAAGGTCTTTTAGATGGTCTTTAGTTTCTTGGAAATATTGTTCATGATCTTAAAAAGGAAAAGGAAGTAAAGTGAGAATCCCTCCAGAGAAGCTATAATAATATTGAGTTTGTCTGCATTAATTGTCAGTTTCCCCTTCCATCCAACCAACTATTTTTGGACTCTTTCCATTAAAGAGCTCAAAAAGGTTTTTGAACCTTCCTTAACTATAAGGGGATGGCCCAAATAAATTCTGGGGAGGGCATGTTGCTGGCATCCCAAGATTCATTTGAGTTTCCTTTTTAATTCCTCTATGGTATTAAAAAAATAGAGGTGAATCTTTTCATAGTTAATATACTGACCAACCACCCTTGCATATTATTCTAGGCAAAATTTCCATACTCTTTCTTCCATCACTGAGGTTTCTCTAAACAAGATTTTATCATCCACAGATTATTGCAGAACTATTATAAAAGTTGTGGTTGTGGTTTGAGCCCCTTGAGTTTTCCCTGACTAGTAAAGCTGAGGAAATTTCTAACCACGACCTCAACAAAGATAATGAAGAGATAATGAGAGAGGGGGACCCATTTACTCAAAAAAAATTTAACCTTAAAGGGTTCTCATGGGATTCCATTAACAATAACCTAGAGAGCTATATTGTTTTAAAACAAACTTTAAACAAATTGATCTGTTTGTCTTTAAAGCCAAATTTTATGAGGATCTTGGAAATATCATTTTAATTTGTCATAATATTTGTAAATATATAGTTTGAATGTCATGCTTGATGATCCAAACTTAGCCATGGAATGGATGCTCTCATGATTTGTACTAATAAAATCAAGGATTTGGCAGCCAAGCATGAAACCTTATTCGTTATTGTTTACCATAATAGAAATGAATGACTTTATTCTGTTAATAAGAACTTTGGTAAATATTTTTTAAATGGTATTTCATTGGTTTGATTGGTTTCTTTTAACCTTTTAGTCTCTTGAACTTTGGGAACCAAGGCAATGTAAGTTTTGTTGAGCCTTCTCAGAAGTTTTTCTGTTCTTAAATTATCTTTTGTGGCTATAGTTATATTAGTTTTGACCACATCCCAAAATTATTGGAAAAAGGTCAGAGGGAACCCATCATGCCCCATTTATTTATATTCCTCCATGGAGAAGGTTGTAGCTCTGACCTCCTCCTCAGTAATCGTAGTCAAAATTTGATCATTACCATCAAAATTGATACTTGGTTGAATACATTACAAGAGCTGATCTTGAGTAATCATTTCGCTACCCTCCACTTTCTTGTACAAATTGTTCAAATAGATTATAACCAAGGTGGCATGTGTTTCATCCTCTTTAATCACCTGATTATTATCATCCATTAGAACTAGATCTAGTTTCTTCTTTTATATGTTGTGGTTGACTTATGGAAGAAACTAGAGTTTCTATCTCCTTACTTAAGCCATTGTATCCTTGATTAATGCTTCCAATATATCTCATCTCGTCTTAAATTATCCTTCTACTGGTCTTGAAAAGTATCTCCTTTTCACATATGTCCTATGAGATCTCCTCATTAGCCAATCTTTCCTGGATGTTTTTCAAATTTTCACTAATTTGTTTTCTTTGAGAGAAGATGTCCCAAAAATTTGTCTTACTCTACCCTTTCATAGACTTCTTAATTATGTCAAGTTTCTTTTCCACATGAAACATGTCGATTCTCCAAATTGAAGTGTTCTACCAATTTTTAACACATTTTTTGAAATCGGGATGGGTAGACCACATGATCTCATATCTAAAATGAGTCGGGCAGTTATATAAAATGTCATTCCAACTAAGTAAGATTGGTCTATAATATGACATTGTCCAAGGGAGGAAAAAGTGTAGAAATATGTCCTCTACATCCCATCCAACTGACATAAAAATCCTATCTAGTCTAACATAGATCAAGCCTATGCCCTTCCTATTGTTTTCCCAACTGAATTAATTTCCTGATAGATCTACATCAATTAGACCATAATTATATTGAATTTTGCAAAATAAGTCATGTTGTCTGAGTATTCAGTTAACCCTCCCAGTTTCTCAGAGTGGAAAAGGGGAGGTTAAAGTCTCCCACCACCATTTAATAGGAGTCACTATGTAACTTGATCAATTTTGTGGTCTTCTTCTATAGGCAGTCCATAGTCGCGTGTGTATTAGGGGCATACACATTCATCATATTTCATTTAGAATCTACACATTTAAAATAGATAGCATGGACATTAGGAGTCGAATGGAACATATTTCCCCTAACCTTTGTTGGGTTCCATAGAGTGATAATTACTACGAAATCCCCAACATCCTCACTAGTAGAAAAAGAAGATCTAGGCCACATAGAATTGGCTATTCTATTGAAAGTTTGTTTAGTCATCTTGACTTATTAAAGAAGTAGAATATCATTTTTCACTTCTTGGATACAACTGCTCAGAGCACTATGTTTCTAAGTTCTATTGAGGCATCACATATTCCATGAGAGAACTCCTTGGAGCACTATGTTTGTGGGATCTATGAGAGATTCACATATTCTGATGGCATGCATAGTCCATTATCGTCAGAATATACATATGACCTGTAGAGGATGGTAGATTAATCATGCCAACATAATCCACATACCATTGGGCGAATGAGCGTACCTCATATACACCGGTTCTAATGACATGATATTTTTTCTCTCATGTGTGGTGCTGGTTTGACAAGTATGAAAAGATCTTAAATATTCACTTGTCTCTTTGAATAGAGTTGGCTAGTAGTACCCTGATCTCAAGATCTGGTGAACAATAGCTTTAGCGGATCAATGACCTATCCCCTATTTTTCATAAAAATTAGTCAAGGGTCATTTTTCTTCCTCCCTATCTAATCATCTTAGATAATACCCATCATATGTGTGTTTTTATAATTACCCATTTTCACCATATAGAAACTGCTTTCAATCCTCAAGGCTCTTCTTTGTCAGCCATTTAATCATTCTGGAAAGTGATTCTTGAGGAGATAATTGACCATATGTTGATAGAAATGTCTAAAATAACCCCTTGATCTATGTAGGTTTGAAATACCAATCCTTCTTCTATCTCTTTCATCAACTTTGTTAGGTCTCTTCCTGTTACTAGATTCATAGGTTGAGTCCCGTGATCGATTTTTTGCAAAACTATCATTCACTTTCCCCTTCGCTTACCCTTTTTTTTGCATCAATAAGGATTTAAGTGTTGCATCAGGGACAATATCAAATAATTTACTTCTCAGAATATAATTATTGAACCTCTTACAAACTTTCACCAAGGAAAATGATTATTTATCCAAATTTGGGTATCTTATTTAAGCATTCATAAGATGGCATCTCATGAATGCGACCAATCATTCATTTTTTTGTCTTTATTTCAAGTCAGGATCCCTATGCATGAATTCTCTAAAGAAAATGAGTATATCTTGAAATGAACAGTGTATTGTGGGCTATCCAAGACGGGTATCCTGGTGATTATAGTCTTGATTTCTTTAAATTCCTTCTTGACTGCGGTTCACCATTCTATTTTTTCTTCCTTTGTTAGCATATCGTTAAGTGGTTTCACTATCTCTACAAATCCACTTATAAATTTTCTCATGAAATTTATTTTTCCAAAGAATAATTTTAGCTCTTTCTGGCTTTTAGGTTGGACCAACTTTAGTATAGGGTCTACTTAATTTGGGTCGATCGATATTCCTACTTCATACATTACATGGCCTAACATTTTTCCTTCGGTGACCCCAAACACACATTTATTGGGGTTGAGAGAGATCCCATGCCTCCTGCATCTTTTAAGTACTTTCCACAAGTCATTTATATGATCTTCGTAGTCTTTAGATAACACTGTCAGATCATCCATGTAGATAATAATGTATTTCCTGACCAAACTCTTGAAAGCAATATTCATTTCTCGTTGGAAGTTTTCTCTGGCATTTAAATAGAACCAAACAACATCTGACGATATGCAAACATCTCCCACTTTGTGGTTAATGTTATCTTTAGCCTTTCTTCATCCTGTACCATAACTTGGTTGTAGCTTGAATATTCATCTAGGGATAATATCATTTTGGATCCATTAACCACCTATAACACTTTGTCTAGAGATGGAAGTGGTAATTATCCTTTTGAGAATCTCATTTCAGGTTCCAGAGAAAAATTATCTTCATTAGAAAAATAATCTTCATGTCCAAAGAATTTTGGAATTCTTTTTGTATTAATGGTTCCATCATTGGGTTAACTAGCCTCTGGTTCTCTCAAAAAGGTTTAGAGTTAAGTTTCAATTCGATATTATGAACTATGACAGAGGTGTCATAAGTTTTCAATTCTTCATAACTCAAGGCTATGACATCTTCATGGTTAGTTAGGAGTTGTGTGTGTGTATTTGGGTACCTGTTAGATCAACACAAACACTTCAATAAATCGTTATATTAGCAACATGGGGTTAGTGAAAAACATGAAAAACATAGGAAACCTGCTAAAATCGATCTATTGCCTTCTAACTAGAAAGAGTATGATGAGTTGCACATCAGCCCTCAGAATATGCTCCAAATCAGTGACCAATACTATCCTAGCATGAAGGATTTTAATTGAAAGTAAACTAAATGATGGTAAAAGCATGCAAACTAGCTCTAAATGATGAAATAGAAGTAACAAGCTAGCATGTAATAATATGGAATGTAATTCTATGAGTATCCTAGCAGCATAACAATGCAATTTTGATCTAAGATGAAGGCTTATTTGCTCTCAAAACAGGCTTCTATTTATGGAAGAATGGGAGAGAGAGAGGGGGACAAGGTTCATTTATGATTCAGAAGACCTCATAAATGAACATGTAAGAGCTATTAATGCCCAAGGCATTAATAAGGCATGGGAGAGACATGGGCTTAAGGTCT
>MU226539.1:10981-25854 GCA_018584345.1 Thuja plicata
CTCTCTCTCTCTCTCTCTCTCTCTCTCTCTCTCTCTCTCTCTCTCTCTCTCTCTCTCTCTCTCTCTCTCTCTCTCTCTCTCTCTCTCTCTCTCTCTCTCTCTCTCTCTCTCTCTCTCTCTCTCTGCAATCCTTACAACTAAAGTCATTTTCCTTTATTATTATTATTATTATTATTATTATTATTATTATTATTCAGTAATGACTTTCAAGGAAATTAAGGGCACCATTGTTGTATAGAATAATTCAAGAATAGATAATTATGCTTAGAAAATGGATAAGTGTGATTAGATTATATGATCTAAATGGAAATTTACATATATCTATTATTATTTATTGGGTGTGTGATTTCATTTAAAATTTCAATTAATTGATGAGTGATTTCATTAGATGGACTTGTGGTTTTATTTACAAATAGATTCATGGTTATTAGCATAGAGATTTGATTTGTAATTTCATTATAGCTTTGGTAAGATTGGATTGTTAGACTCTTAAGTCTCAAATTTGTTTGTAGTTACAATAGACTTAGAAATGACAATAGGTTGAATAAAAATCCTTAAATAATTCAGATTTACCATTTTCACAATTTGTATTTCATCCCCACTTAACTTTCTATCTTCGTTCCTTCGGTAAACTACCACAATATCTTTCATTACTCTATGACCCTAGATTAACAATCGATAGGAGTAAACTGGATAACCAAAAAAGGCCAAATCTCAAGTTAAATTGAACCGCAATTGTACCCTACAAAACCCTTTGTTCTTTATGAAATATTTCTACTCACTTTGGGATATGTTGGTGTTCCTTAAATCAGTGATAAATAAGGTAGGAGCATGTTTATTATGCAAGAATGCCCCCAACAGAAATTTAGACATGAGTGATGATGAGACTTATTAGACACATATTTTGGCCTTTTCGGGAATTAACTTTAGATAGGCAAATTTGGCTACTTAAAGGACTAAATTGTTATTATTTTGTCAAGGGGTATTGCAATGGCCATTCTCAAAATATGATACTATAACTAGGAATATGCGATATATCAATTTTATTTACAATTACATGAAAGATTAAATAACAAAGGAAATATAATTAAACTAAATGCTATGCTATGTTCTACATGAATTATGTAGCTCTATGAATCCTTATCAAGTTTACTTATAAATTAAAATGTGTTGTTGTTTTACATCTTAAATCTTCACAAACTTCAAATCTTTCACTACCTTAGCAAAGCTAGGTTGTTTTTAATCCATGTATTTGGTATGGGTTCTTTTGGTTTTTTTGACCATCCATGACTCGACTAAATATGACTTTGTGTATTGTGTCATTTGGATTTTTTTATTTCTTGTAACCTTTAGATTGATATGCTCACTGATTCCATCTAGAGAAGGAATTACATGAAATGCGAGCTGAGTCTTCTGAAATAAAGTTTGTCTTCAAAAATAAGTTGGAAAAAGTATGTGCATTGGTGGTGTCACAGGGCTAGATTTAGCTCATGCCTAGGATGAGCCTCTCTCTGAGAATTCCAACCTTGCGTGGCACTGGCAAGTGTTACTCGTGACTCCTGTTGTGGTCAAGTCCATTTCTTGCTCCCAGACTACGTCTTCCCCCAAACATCAAGTGCCCATCACCTGACTACCTTAACATACACCCCGCAGAATGGTAGTGCATGTCGAACCTCCATAGCTCTACATCCTTTGTATGTGCCACGTACACGTCCTCGAGCCCCCATAGCTCTACACCTATTCAACCCTGTTGAACCCCTTTGTACTTCATCAACTGGCCACCTTATGTGTTTGTCTATGGCATCCCCCATAAGACCCATGCTACTAACATTAGCCTTGGTGATCTCAACTCCCCGAGTTCTCTTGATCACCATTGCGCCACTCTGAATGCCCCTTAACCACCTTAGCTCCACCTTGCTCAACTCTACATGCCCCCATGGACTATACACTGCATCACCACTATGCATCGGACTCCCTGAGTCTCCCTTACTGAACACTGCATCCCATCGGAGTGACTTAGACCACTGAGTCCTCCTACTCACTACGCATACTGCCAAAGCATATTTGGTACTACCAAAGCACCTCTGAACACATTGAGTTCTCTTGTCCTTCCTTGCATGCTCCCAAAGCATGCCCAGCACTACCGAAGCACTGGTGTCCCATGTTGGTCTCCCCCAGTCTGCTGTAGACCTTGAAGTACCAATCCATTCTTCATGGGATAGCTAACCACCATAGCTAGCTTTGAATCCAAACATTGAGCACTGAATGCCTTGGCCCCCAGTCTCTGTCTACATGGCCCTGTTGGTGAACCCTGTTACTAATGCATCCATTGCATTCAAACCAACTCATGCATCCTTACAATCTGAGCTCCTTGGATTCCCTCATGTAATGCATACCTACTTGTGCTCCATTCCCTTGTTCCATGATCCATCCCAATCCCTTGGTCGCTATACTCACTTTCCAACTCGGTTGTACCTTAGCCACTGTCAGCGATATCTACACATGCCTCATAGACTGCTCTCCACACCTTGGATGAACTACACAACCTTGGAATACTTCCTTTTTGTACCATTTCTGTCACCATAACATACTTGATGCTGCCAGCATACTGAATGCTGACCCCCTTACATGAATCCACTCCATGACTAACTTCCACTGACCTACTCAACCAAAATTGAACACCGAGAACCGTATGTCGAATACTTATGTCTCCTACTCAGCCCCCTACCTTCCTTAGATCATGTACCATACACAATCCTACACCAAACTGTACCGAACAGCTCCTAGTTTTGCACCTTGGATGATGTACCAAACACCAACCTACTCCACACTGAGAATGACCATCGTAGCCACCCCACAGCCCAGGTTTTACTGATCCATAACACTGCTGCCTAGCCTGCCCCCATAGCCACCAAGCCCGCCTATCACACCACTAGCCCATTACTCCTCAGATTCACACCATGTAAATCCTATGCTGCACCACATGTTGTGGCCCAAATTACTCCTCGAATGATGTACCAAACATCAGCCTACGCCCCACTGTACCAAACAACCCAAATTACTCCTTAGATGATGTCCCGAGCAAGACCAGACCCTGCACTACCTTTGACAATGGCTCATGTTCATGCTTCAGATAATGCCCCAGACAACATCCTACTCCCCATTGCACCTTGCAACCCTTTTTTTTCCTCCTCAGATCTGGTCCATGCAAGATCCTACGCCGCACTGCTCCATGCAACCCAATACTGCTCTACGCAGCCCAATACTACTCCTCAAAATGACCCCATACAGCTCCTACACCTCACTGAGGATGACCACCATAGCCACCCAACAGCCCAACCTTTTCACCTTAGAATGGCACCATACCACTCCTACACCTCACTTCTTTACTTTGTGTAGTCCACACAATGCCAGACTTTTCAAACTTCTCCCGGTCCACCCAGTTTATATTGGTCTTACATGTCACTTCAACAATGCCAACTTCCCTGAAGTTGCACTCTGATGAACCACAACATCCTCTGCTGCACCATGTCCATCACTGCATTATGGCCTTATGACTCATTGCCACATCTTGACTACCAAAGCCAAGTTCTAATTCTAAAACCATATCCAACACTGTCGATAGCAACTCACCATAAGCTGCCTATCTGTTTGACCATCTTTATTCCTAATACCAACTCACCATAAGTTGGATATTACCGTGAGCAAGTTTATGCTCTGATACCAACTGTCACGGGGCTAGATTTATCTCATGCCCAGGATGAGCCTCTCCCCAAGAATTCCAACCTCGCACGGCACTGGCAAGCCTTACTCGTGACTCCTGTTGCGGTCAAGTCCATTTCTTTCTCTCAGACTATGCCTTCCCCCAAACATCAAGTGCCCATCACCTAACTACCTTAACATACACCCCGCAGAATGGTAGTGCATGTCAAACCTCCTTGGCTCTACATCCTTTGTATGTGCCACACATACGTCCTCAAGCCCACATAGCTCTACTCTTGTTCAACCCTGTTGAACCCCTTTGTACTTCATCAACTGGCCACCTTATGCGTTTGTCTATGGCATCCCCCATAAGACCATTGCTACTAACATTAGCCTTGGTCATCTCAACTCCCTGAGTTCTCTTGATCACCGTTGCACCACTCTAAATGCCCTAGAACCACCTTAGCTCCGCCTTGCTCAACTTTGCATGCCCCCAGGGACTATACACTGCACCGTCACTATGCATTGGGACTCCCTGAGTCTCTCTTGCTAAACACTACATCCCACCGGAGTGACTTGGACCACTGAGTCCTCCTGCTCACTACGCATACTGCCAAATCATACTTGGTACTACCAAAGCACCTCTAAACACATTGAGTTCTCTTGTCCTTCCTTGCATGCTGCCAAAGCATGCCCAGCACTATCGAAGCACTGGTGTCCCATGTTGGTCTCCCCCAGTCCGCTGTAGACCTTGAAGTACCAATCCATTCCCCATGGGATAGCTAACCACCATAGCTACCTTTCAATCCAAACACTGAGCACTGACTGCCTTGGCCCCCAATCTCTGTCTACATGGCCCTATTGGTGAACCCTGTTACTCATGCATCCATTGCATTCAAACCAACTCATGCATCCTTGCAATCTGAGCTCCTTAGATTCCCCTATATAATGCATACCTACTTTTTCTCCATGCCCTTGTTCCATGATCCATCGCAATCCCTTGGTCGCTATACTCACGTTCCAACTCGGTTGTACCACCATAGCACATTACCTATGAACCATATCACTATTTAATTAATGCAACACAACCCCTTTGATTACCCTTATGAATCTACCTCATGGCTTGGCTCACCTTGAGCACTCCTCTGGAATACCGTATCCCATCTGCCATTCTCGACCCCGCTCGTAGGTTCTTGAGATATTGAATCTCAATGCAAATCCAACCTTCCAGGTAACCTAGATGTGCACCTAGTGCAACACCCCCTTAGATCCACTGTGCATGGATATCTCGCTCCGTAACACTCACCCGCATAGCTTGCCCAACACAAACTCCAACTCTCCTACTTGGACAACCCATTGTGCAGTTGTCTCCCACCTTGGGACTAGGTACTTTGCTTCCCCAGCTTTTGGGTCATGGATAACTTCCCAAGAGTCATACCCAACATTGGATCAGTTACTCCGCTTCACCAAGATAGGAACCATGAGCTTGCATCCACCAATAAACCTCACTAGCCTATGATAAGGCGAGGCTACTCCATTTCACCTCTATCCATACGATACCTCAAGTCTTGCCAAAAGACATGAGGGAAGGACTACTCTGCTTTGTCCCTCTTGAGGGAGGTTGGCCACCCTAGCTACCCTTTATGCACTCTTGCACTTACCCTCCATGGTTACACCTCAAATCTGTGCCATGCGAGATCCTACGCCACAATTGTGTGCCCAACTTCCAAGCGACACAGCCCCAAGATTGCACCTCAGATCCACACCATGCGAGATCCCTCACTACGACCATGCGTGCCTTGCACTCCATATGGCCCCATCTGTTTAGTGAATCGACAGCCCCTTACAGGTGGCTTCTACCAATGTAAATTCTCTCATAACATATTGCATGCATGAGAAGCCTTGTAAGAAGAAGCCAAACATAAACATTTTGATGCAGTTTGATCGCTACAAGATGTTGAAGCTCGTAAAGATGAACTTCAAAGACAGTGACATTCATTCAAGTTTAAGTATGAGCAACACTATTGTCACCATTATTTTTTTCATTTTTATTCAGCACAGCTATGAATCTGTTTTACATGTATATTTCGGATCTTGCTTATAAAATTATAGTATTTTATATCTTATCAAAGAATATGTGGCTACTTTTTCTAAGTCTAACATATTCTTTAGTTTCTTATGCTATTCTAGGTTGCATTGGGTAGTTACATATAATTCATTTTCAATATGCTATTTAGTTTCATTTTTTATATACTAGTATATTTTAAAGAAAGCTCTTGATTTCATAACAAAAATTGATCACATTGAGCTACCTGCAATCATTCTTGGGTTGACTTATAGTCCTCACATTGTCAAAAACAAATCCAGTCTATCTGATTTTTACCTGGTCTTTTATCGTATAACATGTTTTATAATATGATTGTTTATTTAGACCTTTATTTTCATAAAGGTGTGAAGCTCATGAGAAGAAGCTATATTTTTAGAGACAAAACATACAAGACTGTATTTTTTTTTTTTTTGAGAAGGTGAATAAAGGCAGCTAGTTGGCTAGAGACTCCTCAAGTAAGGAAGAATATGTCATTGAAAAGAAAGAAGCCACAAAATAGATTTAAAAAGAAAACAATTTTAGGATCTAAAAAGGGATAACGGTAAATAGACACTTATTATTTTTCCTTCTCTTTGCAAGCTATTGTCAAACAATAAATTATTAATAAGAAAGAGAAAGGGCTACTTTTCCTACACCAAGATTTTGCAACAAAAGAACGAGTAAGTTGTTTGTCTTCCAATTTTTTTTAAATTTAGAGTAGCACCTTCTAGAAAATTTTGTGGTTCGAAAATAGAGTATCCAACACCTCAGATATGTCACATTGATGATTAGAGATTCTAAGTTTCTATAGTCCATATTACCTAGAAATATATTTTTATAGATAAAAAATTTGATAAATTGATGTTTCAAATCAAACTTTATGCTCCATTTATAGTCTATAGTTGATGGAAATACATTTTTATCTATAGAAGAATTTGATAAATTGGTGTTTCAAATCAAACTTTATGGTCCATCTTTAAAGGGTGCTAGATTAATAGAAGAACACCTGCATTATAAGAAGCATGATGGTGGTTTGATTTCTTAATGCACTAACATGAATAAATCAATGATATTATGGTTTATATTTAATAATATTGATTTATTAAAATAGTGAGCTATTTTTTAAAATTTATAATTTTATATCGTCTTGAGAGAGACAAAAGTGATATTCTCTTAAAATTTGTCTTCCAAGAGACAATAATATTAGTAGTTTATATTATCCTTCTAAAGGCAGTTTTTAAGACAATAATTGGTGTAGGAGCACCTTAAGGTCTCAATGAAGATCTTTGATAGTTTTGGCTTGTCGGTGGTTCTAGCCAACCATCAGGGTAATAAGGACTAATGATAAAGTCCCACGTTTGATGTGATGTGTGTTTGTAGGTAAGAGTCTTTTGAGTCATGTTTTTAATTGGTTCAAATAGGTTCTAGTGCTTGAGTCCTAGAATAGTTAAAGTTGGTCAAATATTGACCAAGACCCCAAATTGAAGGGAAAGATGATATTTTTTTGTTTTTAAGTGTTTTAGGATCCAATGGATTGATTTTGGATCGAGTTGAGAAAGAAGGTATAGTAGATTGTCAAATGTTCAAAAAGTTGTAAAGTTGCTCATGACAACTTCACAACTTTGCAAAGTTGTCATGACAACATTTCCTAAAATCTTGGAAATAGCTTTAAATGTGGTCAAGTCATGACTTTATGGTATGAGAATATGGGGTTGACATATATAAGGTTAGACAAACCCTAATCTGGGAGGGGGTTGTCAGTTTGTACGGATTGAATAGGAAGAAGCACTGAATTCTATGTAACAAAGTTGTTTTTTCCATCATCCAGATCTTTAATGGATTGAATGGTCTACGATGATGCATTGAAAATTTATTTCTTGTTATTTAGTTAATCTTTGTGGAATCAATTTATAATTTTGGTATATTTCTTTCTCATTTTGAAAATTCTTCAAGTTTTCCTGGTTCGCTGTCCAGTCCAGAGGCAACCATGTAAATAAAGATCCTTCTTGAATTCCCATGGTTAAAACCCTATGGACACCTGGGATCAAGGAGGACACTTTTTAAATAGTGTAAATATGGATTTTGGAGTCTTTGTGTGTAGGGGAGATATTTATTCAAGTAGGTCCTAGACGAATACAGTGGTATTCTAGCTAGGAGTTTGTACAGTGCAAGGGCAAGAAGACTTTCTTGAGGCATTCATTTATGCCAATCATGAGGTGGAGAGTGTAGGGGCATGTATCAAGGATATCTAGTGGGGAGGAGAAGTGCTTAGGAGTTCAGGTGAGCACCTTGGAGTCAAGAAGAAACAAGATTGTCATACTTGCCCTAAAAATCCTTAAAAATAGGGGTTTGGTGAAAGTCGAGTGTACAGACACTTTGGGAACTTAAATCTTAGAAAATATTGAATATTAGAGTTAACATATAAATAATCCATATTTATTTTGGTGGGTTTCAAAGGATAGTTGGGAAGAAATCCAAGTTTTCAGTTTCTAGGAAGCCTAATTGGGATAAAAGGGCTATAAGGCCTTGTTGGTTAACAGATTTGTCTTCCAAAAATGCCTGCACAAAAATGACTCCTAAACACCCAAGGCTGAAAGACAAATTGCAACACAACAGTTGGGTCACTTCGCAATAAAGAACGTAAGTGCCCTCTGAATTAACCGGGTACAGCTCCCCGTGTAAGATTTACAATGAATTTACTAAACCACAAGATGCTTTTAAACCGAAAGCAAGAAAGGAAAACAAACATCTATCTGTAAACACAGTATAGATGCGAAAGAACTAAATAACTAAAAGGAAATAAAAATTAAATGCTACAAATTTCATTTGCCTAAATGCTGCATTACAGAAAGAAACTAAGAGAGAAAGATAGACTGGTTCTTTCCAAATACACGAAAAAACTATAGCACAAAGTCCACAGATGATCGTGCTGATGATCAGATATGACAGATACATATCCAAAGAAAAATGATATCATTCCAAGATGAATATCAATTGAAAAGTGAGCATCTAAAATCAAAGTTTCAATATGCTGGTATTTCCTTCTTTGAATACAACAAAATAACAAAGATTCTGCTGTTCCTACACACTAATCATCATCTGAAAATCAAATCCCTCTTTCCCTGCATTACGATAAAAATCCTAATCTATCCCTGCCCTGGCACAAAGTCCCTTGGGTTGGGTGGCATCCGGAACCCTTTCTCTATCTTCAGTTGGCCTATTTATCTTCTCTCCTGTCGGTTTCAATTCTGTAGCCATTCGGTTACCAAAATAACTGTTTCTTGGAATCAAAATCTTTAATTACCTCCCGATGAAATTTCATTTCATCTCTTTTTCAGCTCTCATCGTTTTGGTCTTTAAAACCTTTAATCTACATTTCTCTCCCCTTTAGTTAAAGATACAAATTATTCGGACCATGTTTATCATATGTATACTGGCTTCATGTCATCCTGTCCAAACCCTACCCCACAGCATGGGCATTTGCGGTGGGGAATCTCCAAGTTCCGGTGTATACAAGCAGCACAAAACAAGTGGAAACATTTGGTAATTACAACCTCTTTGGGTCTGTCATGGCAAACATTGCATTTTAAAATTGCTTTATACTCCTTAATTTCTTCTTGAAGCTTTTCTAGTGCTCTGCCTTCATTAAGGGCACTAAGGCGTGAAAATTTAGAGTTCAACGCTAACAATTCTTCTTCGACTCTCTTCTTCCCAAACCTTTCATTCATCAATTCTGCTTGTACCTCACCTACTCTATGCCTGCACTATTCAAATTCTTTTCGCACAGCTTCAAGGCAAGACTTCAGAGATTGTGACTCTTTCTCTATATCAACTAAGTTCCGTTTTGTGCTTTCTAGTGTAAGTGCATACTGCCAGCTTTCTTCAGTTATCTTTCCCATTTGATCTAAGTAAGTCCTGATCTGTTCTTCCAGGCACATAATCTTCTGCTTTTAAATTTCAGCTGATGCATTTGCCTGCTGCAATTGTTTTTCCATTTCTTGCTTCTCCAAAAGAAGGGAGTTTTGAAGCTGCTTTGCCTTGACACTCTCCAATACAAGCTTGATATTATAATCATCTCTCTCTGTAATTTGTTGAAGCAATCACTGGTTTTGAGTTTGCATATCTTCGTATGCTTGTCCAATAGTCTCAATTTCAGCAATATAGGCTTCTCCTTCTTCATTTTTAGCCTTCAAAGCTTCAGTAAGCTCTAATATATCCCTCTCTGCAGCATCAAGCTTTTGCCTTGAGTCAGAAATTTCCGCTTCAGCAACAACCAGTCTCTATTGGCACACCGCCTTAGCTTCATTGGCTGCTTTAACATGCGATTCCAAACTATGCTCATCAAGAGCGGACTTCAGCTTGTCTACTTGTGCCCAAGCTTTGCATTTAGTTTGCCTTTTTTTCACTGTCAAAACCTTCTTGAACCGCCATTGACACTTGTTGACACTATGTCAAACAGTTGTCGGGTGTCTGACATGATGAATATCTTCCCACCCCGTGATTTCCTGTCTTGTATTCATGATCGGATCTAAGGAAGGCATGTCGATCTTCATTTTAATTGCAGTGTGATCGTGGCTTAAGCCCGATGATAAGGTCCGATGTTGTTCTTTGTTACTGAGCTCCATGTGCTTATCGAGCCTAAGCATTCTGTCAAACACTTAACATGCACTATGGGCCGAGCTACTTTGTTACGGGCATGTCGTGCATTAACATTCTGTCAAACATTTACCAAGTATTAACCATGCTTGGCAGGGAGGTGGGAACCTACTTCGATGAATGAAGACCCCCAAACCTTTCACACTCGAGTCTTTGGATATCTTACCATGGATATTTACTCTTTTGTTGTCATCATCATCATGATGACCATGGGAGTCGTTCAAGTTATGCTCTCTTGCTGTTGCTAGCATCAAATACAAATCTGAAATCTGAAGATAAAGCCTCATCTAGCAGCCATTCATTGTGAAAGCCTTGTGCATACTAAAGAGCGACCATAAAATCTAGAAGGATAACTGACTCGGGCACTATTAGAACAGTCATGTCAGAATTTGATGCACGAGCTCTTGCCACCATGCTGTGCAACATTGGCCCAGCTGAGACCTTGACTCATTCCATGTTTTTGAATTCCAAGCCAACTTTCTTTGAAGTCACGATATGTCCATAATGCATTACCAAGAGAATTGATCAAACATGATGATTCTGCACAATCAAAAGTCTAGCCAAGACCAGTCTCTAAGAATGGATCAAAAGCTTTGACAGTGTCTTTCAAGCCCCTTACAGCGTAGACAATTGGGATGGTTCCATATCGTATGGCATAAAGCAGGTTCAGACCACATGGCTCAAATCTTGATGGCATTAGCAAAATGTCAGATCCTACTATTATGCGATGAGCTGTCCTTGCTATCATAATAGCTGTTGGGTTCTGAATTTGCATTTCTAAACAGGTGGCATGTGAACATGAAATTCACACCGGATAATTACCTATTTATTTCAAAATTCTATGGGGCCTGACTTCACTGCTTTGTGAGGCATTCTGTCGAACAGTTTACATATACTGTCTATGTTTCCAAGTCACAGTTTTTATGGGACTCGATAGTTAAAATTATAACCGACCACGAGGATGATGGCATGTCCTTGGACAGACAGTGGCATTGATAACCTCTCCAACCATTTCAGTCTACCTTCATAACCACACCAAATGGGACAATGTCTGCTCAGAAAAATTCCTACTGATCCACGAGCCTAATGTAGAACTTGATTAAGCTGATCTGAAAGGTTAATTGGAACAGACCCCATGAAAGCTGGCCTAGGAGGCACACAATATATAGAATCGCCATCCATGACAATGCATTTTTAAACCAGTCAAAATATCCTTTGTAACTGAACCATATATCCATTCAACCTCTTTGTAGACAGGAAAAATTGTGTTGAGGAGAACGAGGAGATCGAATGTTTTGACAACTCCCTTTGCAGTCTTGGATAACAACAAGTATGTCACTAGTCCTACAATAATAGGCACAATCTTGATACCAAACTGGATTAATGTATTGTAAAATATTTCACTTTCATTGTGACGGGGAAATAGGGTATCATGACTTCCTTCGTACTCTGTTGGCTAATTTCATTTATCTCCTCCATCTCAAACGATTGCAGATGTTATGAAAAGAACAATAAGAACTATGGGTAGTCTCCATGTACTCGGGACTGTTACTCAGAGTAGTAGCTCACTAAAGTAGAAAACCACAGTACATGCATCTTATTTCGCAGATCTTTATAATTTTAATGATATAGCATCGATAATCTTTAAACTGTATTTCTGCCATGACAGTGAGATTACAAATTTTAGTCTTTATTTCCAATCTTTGGCATGACCAATTTTACCATTGGCGGTGGCTCACAATATTCACCATACTGCCCAGTGCATGTGCTCTATTCTGAACTTGAATCTGGGCTTGTTTCATGTTTTTGAATCATCGAACTCTTGAATCTGGATTGATCAATTATTCCTCAAAATTCACATTTTAGACTATGGGTCTAAAACTGAATCTGCATCTTGAATTCACATTTCAAGTCTGACAATGGCACACACCTGCAATTCTGAGTTTCTGAACCTCTGAACCTGTGATTGGACCCGAACCTCTGAACCAACGAACCTTTTTATGCAATTGAACCACTTCGAATCTCTTTGAACCTTGGTTCAAAGTAGTTCAAAGAGATTCAAGACCTCAAACATGAAATTTTTATTTCCGGGTTCTATATGGGTACCAACATGGGCTCTAACTGTGGGACTATTTTTGGCACAAAAGCAGATTACTCCAGCAATGTCTGGGAAAAGAACAGTGCCTAGCGTCCATTGGGCAAATAGAGTCAATAGAGGATGGAAGAAAGGGAGCTTCTTGCAGATGGGTGGAGGGGAGCAGGGCACACAACCAAAAACTCCTAAACTACCAGCAAGAATGAAGCTTGCACCTTATTTCGACTAGTAGACCAGACCAAGCACCACAAAAGCAAACTAAAACTAGGCACACCAAAATTTTTATATACAAAAGATAGGGCAAGCAGCCCATACCTTAAAGAACACACCCAGTTGCTCATGTGAAACCATTTACCGGCTGAGAGAAGTATCTGCCAGTGCGGAAGAGTGGCTGAAAAGTGAAGAGCATCCTTCCCAAAAGAAAGCAGGAAATCATCATGATGAAAGTCCCAATAAAAATGAATTACAGAAGACCTTCAAAAAGAATATCGGGTCCAAACAACCACCTCGCATCATACACTTCCGACAGCAAAGTGTCAACACCATGTTTAATTAGCTGGTTTGCATTAGGAATATCAACATTTTCTGCATAATTCTCAGAGATAAAAATCAGACTTTTGATGGAGCATCCTTTTAAACCATGAAAATGATTCTTAACAGTTCTGTTATAACAATCTGAATGTAGATTCAACTCTTGCATGTGGCCATGATTGGTTTGCAGCCATAATGATGCTCCCTTCAGCATAGGATCAACCCTCGGGTATATATCTACTTCACCTCTTTCAAGGAACCGGCTGTCATCAATTCTATTCCTGTCTCTTTCTAAGATGGCATTACATATCTCAGCATTTCTTTTCCAGTCCAAATCAACAACATCATGCATAGACGGATGAAAAGAAAAGTTGTCAATAAATATTTCATCCTTAATCTGATTTGAACAAGTATCTGGTTCGTCATTAAAGGAATGATCCAGCTTGGCTGACGATAGGAATGTGTCTGTGATTTCCTCTTCCTCATAGATGAGATTTTCACATGGTGTTTCAGCAGAGTTTTCAACTGGCTGGGGATTAACCCCAATCTTTTTTTCTTCCATCAGAATTTCAGAATTTGTTAATATGGAAGAATTGAACAGATTTTCCTTATTTAGTTGTGAATCTTGAGACTGGAAAAGAGGATTTTCTTTGATAGCAGTATTCTCACAAAACCCCATCGACATGAAAAGTGGATTAAGGTCACTCCAGACAATTTTACCCTTCTAATTTTTGGACTTTTCTTCTCCTTTTTGATCATTGGTGCTGGGATTCTCATTTTCAACCTGAATATTCTCGTTTTCCAATTTTATTTCATCATGGTGTTCAACCTCACTTCCACATTCTAAATTTTTCACAGCGAGGTTGTCTTCTTTAATAGATAATCTTTCTTGTTGTTGTGGCATCACATATGAATGGTTATTTTTCTATTTCACCTCAATATTCACATGGTAAAAAGAACTTTCAGCGTAAGGTAAATCCTCATCAGCATATGTCGCCTTACTATCAGCACCGGTTTCAAAAGGAGAATATGATATAGCTTCTTTATCACATATGACAGATTTTCTAACTTGCTGATTACAATTTTCAGAATGCAAAGAATCATCAATACTCATTCTTTCAGTGAGACTAAACTTCAGAATACCATTATGAAAATATTTATCATCTGGACCATTTGAAACTAGATAACATTCTGTACCTGTGGATTTGAGAGATCTAGCTTCTGGGATGAAGGAAGAATGTAGTAAAACCTTGTTACCTGAATTTAGGAGCTCTTTAGCATTGCTTTTCTCCTCCGCATCATTTTCAATATGTGCGCAGCAGAATCCTGACATCTTTAAAGCACCATCTTCAACCAACAAGGGTTCTTTAAAGTCTCCATCATTAAAAACCGTCAGATTCTGAAAATGAGTAACATTAGGAGTAGGTTTGACTTCTTCTAGAATGCGCTTCTTTTTTGCAGCTTCCTCATCAACGTAGTGTTGCTGTCCGCAAAGATGCTCTTTCAGTGGTGGAGTCTTTATAGGTTTCATACCACTAAGAATCAAGGCATCATCCAATCTGATTGCTTCCTTTTGTGTGTCTGCCAAATTTTGCATTCCAAGGCGTTGTAACCAGAACTTGACTTCAACATCCATAGTAGCAATAAAGAAACATACCTGATTACTTTCACTTGGCTGGCAAGTTTGAGGAATTTTACCCACATGTCTATTGAATCTATCAATAAAATCCCTCATAGACTCATCACTTTTTATTTTGATTTGAAAAAGATTCATCAGCAACTGGTAAGTGTCAATGACAGGCT
>MU226539.1:25904-44914 GCA_018584345.1 Thuja plicata
TATCATGACTTCCTTCGTACTCTGTTGGCTAATTTCATTTATCTCCTCCATCTCAAACGATTGCAGATGTTATGAAAAGAACAATAAGAACTATGGGTAGTCTCCATGTACTCGGGACTGTTACTCAAAGTAGCAGTTCACTAAAGTAGAAAACCACAGTACAGGCATCTTATTTTGCAGAGCTTTATAATTTTAATGATATAGCATCGATAATCTTCAAACTGTATTTCTACCATGATAGTGAGATTACAAATTTTAGTCTTTATTTCCAATCTTTGGCATGACCAATTTTACCATTGGCGGTGGCTCACAATATTCACCATACTGCCCAGTGCATGTGCTCTATTCTGAACTTGAATCCGGGCTTGTTTCATCTTTTTGAATCATCGAACTCTTGAATATGGATTGATCAATTATTCCTCAAAATTCACATTTTAGACTATGGGTCTGAAACTGAATCTGCATCTCGAATTCACATTTCAAGTCTGACAGTGGCGCACACTTGCAATTCTGAGTTTCTGAACCTCTGAACCTATGATTGGACCCGAACCTCTGAACCAACGAACCTTTTTATGCAACTGAACCACTTCAAATCTCTTTGAACCTTGGTTCAAAGTAGTTCAAAGAGATTCAAGACCTCAAACATGAAAGTTTTATTTCTGTGTTCTATATGGGTACCAACAGGCCTAAAACAAGAAATTAGTGAACTGGGTGGGAAATATTTGGAAGAATCCATAAGAATGGCTCAAGATTGATTGAAAGTAAAGGGGAAGTAGTGGGAAAACCTTTTCTGATTGCCAAGAGAAATTTGGGAGCATAGTTGCATGATTGAGCCTATGGGTGCATAGTGGATTTGTGTAGTGATGAAGAGAGTTTGAAGTTGGTGGAGAGATCTAGAGGGAGTAGGGGAACCTTAGGAGTTTCGTCTAGTTAGGGTAGAGATAAGTACCCTAGGAAGACCAAAGAGAAGGTCTTGAGAAGAGAAAGAGTGCTCTTGAGAGTTAGATCTCCTCATCAAAGTGGTATTAGAGCCATTGAAAAGGCTTGGGAAGTGAATTGTGTATGACAGAAAGAAGTGAGTCAATTGCAGAAAGCACCATAGTGACCAATGCAGAGTTGGAAAGAGACTTGTTAGAAAAAAAAGTAATGAATAGACTACTAGAAGAAGCTATGGAGGAGATGAAGCACAAGTTAGTAGAAGTTGCAGAGATCGCAAGACAAATTAAAAAAGAGTTGGGAGAGGATAAAGACAAAGGAAAGAGTCAAGTTTAAGAGGAGGCATAACCAGAACCAGACCCTCCATTACCTGATGAACCTTTCCAAAAAAATTTGAAAGCACTAAGAGGAAAGGAACTAGAAGGCATCCCTATATTCTCTAGCTGAATGGATGCAAAATTGGTGATGGAGTGGATTGAGGGTATGGAAAATCGCTTTGAGTGTGATGGAATCACAGAGGCACATAAGGTAAAGATAGCCAAATCAATATTGAGATGGCAAGAATAACTTGGTGGAAGTTCTTGCAAGAGGAAAGAGAAATATAAGGGAAGAAGCCAATAGTTAATTGGAAGGCTATGGCGGCTAAGGTAAAAGAAAATTACCTACGAGAGGATTATGACATCCAACTGCATAAAAAGAGATAGAATCTCAGACAAAAGGACTTAGATGTGGCATCCTACACTGAAGAATTTCAAAAAATATGTCTTAGGTCCAGAGTGCAAGAGATAGAGAGCATTAAAGTTGCTAGGTATCTCAATGGACTTAGGTGGAACATTCAAGAAGAGATAAGCCTCTTTACCTTAACTTTTATCCATGGTTGTTTTCAAATGGCCCTTAAGGTGGAAGAAAAACTCAGAAAGGAGCAAGATTCAAACTCTAGGGGTAGAGGAAGAGGTAGAGACTCCAGAGGGGGACATAGAGAAGGTTCTAGTGGTAGAAGCAATGAAACCAGAGGTCAAGGAGACTCTAGGTTCATTGAGAAAACAAATGAGTCAAACAATAGAGGAGGATATGGAAGAGGAAGAAGTTTTCACAGTGGTGGATGAGGCAGATCAGGTGGTTTTGGAAGAAGCTCACATTTTCCTTCAATGACACGTTATAATTGTGGCCAATTGGGTCAGCCTCCCTATAGGTGTCCGGATAAGCAATTATCCTCACAAGGAGAGAATAAAATTACATATGTGTAAGAGGAAGACATTACAAAACACTCTGAGGTATGTCTTGATTCAAAGAAAGGAGAAATCCTAATTCTTAGGAGGATCTTGATCAATGAACCTACCAAGGATGAACACAAAGGAGGGTTCTTTTTAGAGTCAAGTGCAAGATTCTTGGCAAGGTGTGTAGGGTCATAAAAGACTTAGGGTCTACAAATAATGTGATATTAGAGAAAGTAGTACAGAAGTTAAAACTAACTAAGGTATCCCATGTTTGTCCCTACAAAGTAACTTGGTTGAATAAGTGGCAAAACATATTGGTCAATGAACAAGTGTGGGTTGATTTCACCATAGGCAAGTATCAAGACAAGATAATTTGTGATGTGCTACCAATAGATGCCTGCCATCTATTGCTAGGAAGACCATGGAAATATGATAGGGAGGCAGTCCACCATTGTAAGGAGAACAAGCACTCAATCAAGAAGAATAGAGTGACTTATAAAATACAGTCCTTGATAGAAGAAGATATAGTGGAGGAAGATGGACTCCAATACACTCCTAATGAGTGGGAAAGAATTCCTACAAGACATGAGGAAGGAAGAAGGATTTGGCTATGCTATCTTGGTGAAACCAACGGAGGAGGACACACCCAATTAGACAACTATGCTTGCAGAAGTCAGAGAATTGTTGGATCAGTTTAAGGACATCATATGTGATGGCACACCAGCTCCACTACCTCCACAAATGGAAATAATTCATTAGATTGATTTTGTGCTAGGGGCATCATTGCCAAACAAAGCTACTTACAAGATGACACCAGAGAAAAACAAGGAGATTTCAAGACATGTTCAAGAGATTTTGGATCAAGGTTTGATAAAAAAGAGCATCAGCCCATGTGTTGTTCCAGTGGTATTGGCTACTAAAAAGGGAGGTAAGTGGAGAATGTGTACTGACTCTAGGGAAATAAAAAGGATAAAAATTAGGGATATATTTCCTAGATTCCTAGAATAGAGGACTTGATGGATTGTCTTGGGGGTACTGAGTACTTTTCTAAAATAGACCTTAAGAGTGGATATTATTAGATTAGGATGACAGAGGGGGATGAGTGGAAGTCTTCCTTTACAGCCACAAAGGGACTATATGAGTGGTTAGTAATGTCATTTGGGCTTACAAATGCACCTAGTACTTTTATGAGGGTCAATAACGAAGTCTTAAAGGATTACATACTGGTATTTTTAGTAGTCTACCAAGATGATATTGTCATCTTTAGAATAACCAAAGAAGAGCATATGAAACACCTAGAGATTGCATTGAAGAAACTCCAAGAAGAGAAGTTAACCATAAATCTTGAGAAGAGTGAGTTCATGTAACAAGAACTAGTCTACCTAGGATTTGTAGTTTCCCAAGGTGACTTGAAGATGGATAAAAGAAAATTTGAAGCCATTCTAAGTTGTCCTACTCCAAAAATAGGGATAGAAGTGAGAAGCTTCCATGGTTTGGCTTAGTTTTAAAGGAAGTTTGTGAGGAGATTCAGTGAAATTTGTGCACCTATCTTAGATACCATAAAGGGCGGAGTCAAGACAAAGTTCATATTGAACAAGGAAGCCAATGAAGGGTTTGGAATATTGAAGAAAGAAGTGGCTACCCAACCTATACTGGTGTTGCCAAGTTTTGACAAATTATTCATTCTAGAATGTGATGCTAGCAACATAGCAGTGGGTGCATTCCTAAGTCAAGAAGGAAGACTAGTAGCCTTATTTAGTGAGATATTGAATGAGGCAAAGTCAAGATATTCATCCTATGATCCAGAGCTTTATGCTTTGGTACAAGAACTTAAGAAGTGGAGGCACTATTTGTTGCCAAACAAATTTTTTGCATACACAAACAACCAAGTGTTAAGCTACATAAATACATAAGAGAAGCTTAGTATGAAACATATAAAGTGGATAGAATTTCTGCAATCATACACCTTCACAATAAAACACCAAAAGGGAGTGAACAACAAAGTTGTAGATGCAATTAGTAGGAGATTTCTTATTGTCCAAGAGATACAATTGCAGAGCACAAGACTAGAAGGATTTAAGGATCTATATGAAGGAGATGTAGATTTCTTAGAGATCTACAAGGTAGGCACTACTTTTGATAATCATTTCCATAGTGAATATGTAGACTATACAATTCAAAATGGTTTACTATTTAAAGAGAAACAACTATGTGTTCCATGGTGTTCCATGAGGGAGAACCTCATTCAAGAGAAGAACAATGGCAGCTTGAGTGGACACTTTGGGTTAAACAAGGCCCTAGTCCTAGTGGAGAGATTCTATTATTATCTTAAGATGCAGAAGGATGTAAGGAGGTATGTTGAGCAATGTGGAGTATGTCAGAAGGAAAAAGGAACATCTTCAAATGCAGGGCTCTATCATCCATTGCCATCAAAAATAGGCCTTGGGAGTGCATAAGTATGGACTTCATAGTGGGGCTACCTAGAACACCAACTTGTTTGGATAGTGTGTTTGTGGTAGTGGATAGATTCAATAAGATGAGTCACTTTATCCCATGTAAAACAACACATGATGCCAGTCACATTTCCCACCTTTTCTTTAAGGACATAGTAAGGATACATGGTTTTCCAGCGAGTATTGTATCAGATAGGGATGTGAAGTTTAAGGGACACTTCTGGAAAACACTATAGAGGAGACTGGGAACCAATTTGGCACATAAATCTACATATCATCCTCAAACAGATGGTCAAACAAAAGTAATTAATAGGGTAGTTAGCAATTTATTAAGATGTTTAACCAAGGATTATGGGCAAGGATGGGAACAAGTCAGCCCACAAGCATAATTTTCCTATAATGACAGTACCAATAGGACTACTAGCAAGCATCCAGTTGAGATTGTGTATGGATTACATCCAAGGGATGTTTTTGAGCTTAGAGACCTAAAAGGTTATGTAGGGATCAGTGGACATGCAGATGACTTTGCTTAGTCTATGAGAGAGGTCCATGAGCAAGTGAAGAAGACACTAATGGAGGCAAATTAGAAAATTAAAGCTAAGAAGGATGAAGGAAGAAGAGACTTACAATTTGATGTAGGAGACTTGGTGATGAGATTTTTGAACAAAGCTAGGCTATAGAAGGACGTACCAAGAAAACTTCCGATGAAGAGGATTGGACCATGTAAGGTGTTGGCTGAGTATGGCTCCAATGCCTACAAAATACATTTACAAAAGGAGATGTCCATTTATCCTATCTTTAATGTGAAGGATCTGATTGAATACAAGGGTCCAGAGATAGAGGATAAATAATTCATTAAAGAGGTGATTAAGGATTTTGTAGAAATCAAAGTTCCTAATCAGATCAAGCAACAAGATGAGAAGGTATTAGATTCTAGAGTGAAGAAGAAGACTAGATACAAGACATACATGGAACACCTAGTGAAATGGAAGAATCAACTTGAATCAGAGGCTACTTGGATAGAAAAGGGTGATTTCAAGAAGCATGAAATCATTCTAGAGTTCATCACACCTCAAGTACCCTGAATTTCTAGTTGTAGGGGGAGAATGGTGCGGGAGCACCTCAAGGTCTCAATAAAGATCTTTGATAGTTTTGGATTGTAGGTGGTTCTAACCAAGCACTAGGGTAATAAGGACTAATGAAAAAGTTCCAAGTTTTATGTGATGTGTGTTTGTAGGTAAGATTCTTTTGATTCATGGTTTTGGTTGGTTCAAATAGGTTGTAGTGCTTAAGTCCTAGATGATGACATTAAGTTTTGCCATTAGTATACTTAAGTGAAAAACATGATAAAGGTCATTGGTATAGGAATACCCGACAGATAGCACATTGCATACCCAACAAAATAATAGTTCTTGTCGTAAAAATTTTAAGTATAGAATTTCCTGACGAACACTGTCAAGTGTTGAACCGATGACAAAGCAAAAAAAGGATATCACCGACGGATCCAAAATCACTAAACCGATGGTATAGTTTTATGAACACCACCGATAGAGAAAAAATGTAAGGAACCCCACAAATAGTTCAATATAGGGACATCGACGAAGCATAAGCCCGACAGAGCAAAGAAAGAAAGAAACTTGACAGACTGACAGAGCAGCCCGACCATTAGAACCGACAGTTAGTTACAGAACTCGCAAAAAGTGGATCTGACTTTCCACGTCAAATAAAACACTGAAATTCTATTTATAGAGGTTTTATTTGTTTTAAATCATTACTTGAGGGTCAAGCAAGTATATTGTAAATTTTTAAAGCATCCTAAGAGATCTAAAACATAACTAACTAAAGATCAAGGTCAAGTTGTCAACCTTGAATCTAGAGTTAAACTCGAAAAGCATGAATCAAGAATGGACCTAGAAAATAGTATATATAGATGTTCAATCATTGTAATAGATATATTTGAAAAATGATTGTAGCCACAAAGAGCATGTAAGTAGTAGAAGTGAATTCATGCAAATTTCAGAAACAAATCATATCAGTTCTCAAGAACACAGAGAAGGCTACCGACGAGCAGAGACAAGGTATCATTCAATCACTCAAGGTAATTACATATACATTGTAAGCTTTATAGGATCTATTATCAGTAATTAGAGATTGCATATACTATCAGATCACCATTTATAATGTAGTTGCATTTTAAAAAGTGCATCTAATTATAAATCCTTTAGTAGAAGGTGGACTTAATAGTTCTTAACAAATCTCTTAAAAGAGTGCACACCTAATGGTGTTGCGAAATCTTCAAACGGAGTAGATCCTAACAGGTCTCCACTCTAATAATCCTAAAAGGGTAGATCATCAGAAGTGATCAAATTGTAAGCCTTTTCCTGCTCCCTTCTTATCTGCAGATAGTGAATTTTTGTGGGTGACATCCCCACCGCAGTTTTTACTTCCTAACAGGAGTTTTCTGTGATATCATATCTTGTGTTATGTGTTATTTATCTTCATGTATGTTTCTTGAATGTTTACACATGAAAGAACTTATGTTATGATTTCATATACATAAAGAAAGATGAACAGATAGATAGGTGAATATACAAATCTGATGACACAAAGGTTAATGAGATAATCACATAAAAGTTGAAGAGGTACTGATTCACCCCTCCCCTCTTAGTACATCATTCTAGTAATTCCAACAATTGGTATCAAAGCTAAGTCTCTCTCTTGAAAAGCTTAAAGACTTAAGAGAAAATATCAAGACAATGGAAAATTACAAATCGGACAAGACTATTGAGAATGAGTAGTTACAAATTCAGATTTACTATGAGCAGTATAAAGAGGTGTGAGTAAGCATGAGAAGGTTGCTTGATGAAAGAAAGATTATGGCAACTAGGCTTAATGAAAAAGATTATCAAGAAGAGGAGATCTCAGATTACTTCAACTGAGTTGAATCAACAACAAGAAAAGCACCAGACACATTAGTAGAAGAGATTAGAAGTCTACAATAGATCAATCTACATCTGACATAGCAAATCAAGATGATGCAAATTGGTCTTTAGAGACTCAGATGGTAAAAATGATTGATTTAACGAATGATTCAAGAAAAGCTAAATTAGAGAGAATATTGGCTATTGATGATAGGAGGAAAATCACAGAGAAGCTACAAGAAAAAGAGTCAGAGATTCAAAGACTTACTAATCATCACCATGGGATTACCAATCAGATCATTCTTATGAGTCAAGAGGTAAACAAATTAAATACTAAACTTATTCCAAGAATACAGATCATTGGTGAGATAAAAGAAGAGAATGAGAAGCTAAAGCATGAAGTTAGAATTCAGAATCAACACAATGAATTAATCAAGAAAGCTGAAGATAGCAATAAAGGAATGGATGATTTTCTTGATGGACAAAGAGGAGTCAACAACTAAATAGGTATAGGGTACACCAAGAATGGAGAATCATCTAATCAATCAGATCAAAGGAATGTTTATGCAAATCCAAGAACCAAGAAGTTGTCATGCAATCACTATGGAAAACTAGGCCACACCTCAAACATTTGTAGAAACAAAATGAAAGGTATTCCTCAATCACAATCCACTTTTATTGGTAATTTTTATAAATGTCACAAGAAAGGACACAAGGCACATGAATGCAAATCCAAGGTGACAAATCCAAAGAAGGAAACCTACATGGACAAGTACTGTCCTACTTGCAAAATAAATGGACATACACATCAGGAGTGCTAGAAAAATAACAAGAAAACATGGACACCAAAAGAGCCTGATAATGGCTACAAACCGACAAGAATCGGTAAATCATGTTTTTGGGACTATAACACATGGGTAAAATGCACAACATGTGGAAGGTATGGTCATATTTCTACAACCTGTATGAGAAAATGGACTAGATGACCAAGAGGATGGACTAATATAGGTATGTCACGTTTACTTTGTCGTAAGGTTAGACATGTGATAAAAGATTGCAAAGACCGACTGACAGACACAAGAACTTATCCCAATGGAAACACCATTGATGACATCAAGAAGATGAGAAACAAGATGTGGATAAAAGCTACAAACACTGAAGATGCTGGAAAAAGAAATGTAAATGATGACAACCCATCCAATGGATCTGGTGGCATCACTATTCCCAACTACGCTACACAAGTAAGTATGGAACTGCATTATGACAGGTTATATTATGCATCGGTTCCATTACACATTGATAATATTGAAAAAATTAGCATTATTGAAGATGCACTATATTGTTACTTGTAATGTATTTAAAAAAACAATTCCATTGGTAAATGGGTACAAAAAGGCATCGATGAACACACAGAGTAAAGTTGACACTACTTACCAAAATGTATCGAGAATTACACAAAAGCCAAGTCACTATGTGTAACTGACAGAGATCAGTGATCTTTGAGCCGACAGAGGTTGTCGTCACCATCTTACCAAAAATCATCAGTGAAATCACCAAAGCTGCTAGCTACCCTGAAAATTTGTGCCTGCACCGATAATGATATTTATGCCTCAACCGATGAACTTAGTCTTTGTACACCGATGAGTTGTTGGGCATTAATGACAACTTAGGGAACAAAAATTTATAAAAGCACGACGGAAAAACTCATTTCGCACCCATGATTTTTGAGAAACAAAGAAGAGCTAAGCAGAGCAATTGAAGAATAGATTGAAGTGCAATCTCAACAATATTCAAACATCACTAGATAGATTCACGAGTGATCACAAAGATTCAGTAAGTACCTACAATCACTGACTGCACTGTTTGATTTTTACAGAAAGCCCAAAATTTCAAAATATGATGGCATCTACTTCAAGAACATCAAAATTGAAAGACGGTGAGAAGAAAATGATTAATCTTATCAGCAATAGTACTTGTGTTGAACCTAAATACAAGTTACACCTAGGAATTGCATCGCAACCCGATGATTCTATAGCATTCTCTAGAATCCCACCTAGGGTTTTGCTGTAGAGGACGTAAGGTCCTATCTACATTTCAAAATCTCAGAATTAGGAGATCTAGATCTAGATAATTCCTATAAGTTTCTATGTGATGAAACTGGAAACCTGAAAGAAGAGCACAAGCATTTGGAAGTGAAAGGTTTGACAAATGCATATCACTTTCCTAGGGTTTTTAAGACCGAATGGATACAAATAGTTCTTAGCAGAATGCATAACCAAACATTGTGGCTTGATGAGCCTAAATGAATAACAAAAGATGTTATTCATGCGGTTACTAGATATCCCACAACCGACAAGCCAAAAGCTCACAAGCACCCATCCTTGAAGGAAGTATAAAATTTGATAGGTGCAAAATCATACAAAAGAGGTCTCAAGGTTAACACCATCACCGATGAGGAACTTAAGTTTGGTGCATGTGTGATAGGATATAAAACATTTTCATCCAGTAGAATGAACAACATAGCAAGCACTACTATGAGCATAGCCTACAAGATCTTCAAAGAAGGAAAGAAGATGGATCTTGTATAAATATTGTTAAATAAACTTGAGGAGAACATGAACACCATAAGTTCATCAAGGACAAACACTTGTAAGCTTGGTTCTCTTATTATGTGCATATTCTTTTACTTTGAAGAATACTTTCCTTCCATAGGCAAAGTAGTATGGGACATAAGAAAACAAGTCACCATACAAATATGTGAGCACATAGAATCATTAGGTATAGATTTTGATGGCTAAATGAATGAATATTTCAAAGGATTTGAGGAAAAGATGCAAGAAAGAACAAGGATGCTAGAGATTTTGATAGAAGAACACAAAGATGATATATGTTTTATGGTAGATACTGATTTTACTTAGATCAAACCAGTAGTACCTAGAAAATATTGGCTATCACCACTGGATTATGAAATCAAAACAATAAAAGCTACAAAATGCATCCAGGAACTGTTGAATGAACCATTGGACAGAAAGCAACCTAGATTTGGCACTTATGAAGAAGCCAAACCAAAAATCAAGTCAGATCTTGTTGTCAAGAAAATTGTAAACAAGAAGAACAAAATGGTAAAGGACTTAACCAAGAAATTTGTAGTTATTGAAGAAGGTGAAGAGGAAATAGAAGGCAAGGAGGAAGAAACTGAGGGCCAGTCACCCATCGGTGAAGATATATAAAATAGTGATTCAGAGGCTACAAAGTCAGATTCACCACCTCCTCCTCCACCTAAGAAATCAAGAACAACACTGCTTCAAGGAAAAGAAGCAAAATAGCAAAGGAAGCAACTCCTTCACCGTTGAAGAAAGGGAGAGTGAGAACCTACAAGAGGAAAATAGTCTCACCAAAGGTGAAAAAAAATAAAAGGAGGAAGTTGAATAGAACTCAAGAAGATCTAGATGACTTCGCTATGGATGAAGCTGACATAGAAGTACAAAAAGGGAAATAACCCTTGATCCCTAAAACCATTAATGAAATATGTAAAAACATTTTAGAATCTCAATCTATTTTAGATCCTAATATTAGGAAATGGTTGAAATTTGATCCAGAGGATCAAAATAAAATTGAAGACGCTATAATTGCTAAAATTTGCAAACACAATTATGTTCCACTTCAATTCACAGAATTTGAATTACCCAAGGAGCTAACAGACATATTGTCTACAAGATGGACATTTGCACTTCATCAAGAAAAAGAGATAAGAGAAAGAGTACTTGTTACTCTTATGCCTTCTAATTCAAAGAAGGAAGAGATAAATAAAATTATGGAAAAATATGAAAAGTAGTTCTCACCCAAAATGAGAGCATACAAATTTCTCAAAGGGAAGCTAATTGAGCTATATTAGGAAAGCATTAAGAAGTGGTGTAAACTAATCAAGAATCCCACTAAGGAAGCTAGCCTGGAGAAAGAACACATCATCACTAAAGATGTACAGGATGATTCATCAGTGGAATTGGATAGAGAAGAGAATGATGCAACCGACAACCAAAATACTGAAGCTCCAAATGATGTATGGCCTGACACTACTCTTGACAAAACTTAGAGTGAGGAAAGCCAAATTCCACCAAGCCCACCTCATATTGACTTGGATGATGAAGCTGAGGTTACCAAAGAAGAATTGACAATAAAAGGTAACATAAATGAGGATGTCAATGATGAAACATGGTTAGATAATATCGTTAATGATATTACAGGAAAAGAACCTACAAAACAGATGCAAAAAGATAAAGATATCACTGTTGCACAAGGTAATACCGATGGACAGGAGACACTTACTAACATTGCAAAGGTAAATACACTGACCAACATGCAAATATTGATAGAAGCTATTGATATTGATTCAAGTCAGGAGAAATAATCTAAGAAAGATGATGACATACCCGAGGACATGAGTAATGATGAAATTAAAGATGCATCAGACAGAGAAAAAGATACAAACACAGAGATGAAGGATGCAACTGACACTCAGTTTAAGTTGTCTATTCAAAAAGATAAAGGAGAAGATACTAAAAAAGATGAAACATTGAGAAAGGATGAAGAGAAAGAAAAGAGTGAAGAAGTTAAGAAAGATGATAGCATGAAGGAAAATGAAGAAAAAATTGTTGAAACACCCAAGGCCACTGAAGAGATGTCTTCACACAACCAATAGGTGGACTCTGAACAGAAGCAACAAGAAGATTCATCTTCTCGACCTTCAGCTACCAAATCATTCCAATCTCAAGATATACAAATGGTAGTTCACCATTTTGGCTCCCAACCAAAGAAGAAGAAGAAGAAAGTAATGAAGAAAGACATCTTGGCTGTAATACTTGATGAGGTGATCGAAATACCCAAGTGGGATGTATCTACTTAAGATACTGAAACACTTCAAAAGTTTGGAGTGATGTGTCAAAGAAAAGCCATACAAGAGAAAATGAGAAAGGCACATAGGGAAGCCCAAACACTTGACAAAGCTAGGGATATTCTACATCAACTTGTTCCAGATATTAAAGTTGAAAATGACATATCAGTCATGGAAAAAATTGCAGTTTGTACCGACGCCATCACCACTCAAGGTGTCGATGTAGAGAAGGCAATGGAAGAATAGGAAGAGATGAAGTATCAACACAAACTAGTTGAGAAGATCAGCTAAGAAGTGGCAGAAAACAAGGTAAAGCTCTCTAAATTAGTAAGTCAATTAGAACCTATGATTACAGAAGCTATTACCTTAGTTCAAAAGATGTGCATACTTGAAAATTTTACAAAAGAGAATAGTGAAAAGTTGTCCCAACTAGATTCAGATCTGACAGCAAGTGCACAAACTTTAACCTCTGATGCAAATGCAATAAAGTTTTATCATGACAAGATCACAGAGGTAAACAAGTTAAGAAAAGGAATATGGGATGTAGAGACATGGTTTAGAAATGAGGTTACCGAGTTGTAGGCTCACATATTGCCAAACCTCACCACTTTGCAACAACACATTATAGATGCAAGGAATATGATCTCGACCCTGGAGATGTTAGTGGTAGACAACATCTATGATATGCATGTGAGGATATCACTTGAGCATATGGCTCTCAAAAATTTGAAAGAAAAATGGGAGAAGATGATGGAGGAAATCAAAGCCTCACACTCCCACATTTTTGACAAGTTGTAAGTACCTTTTCCTTTATTATCAAAAAAGGAGGAATGAATGGTGCATATGTACAATATACTACATTGTCAAAAAGGAGGAAAAAGATATGTATGTTGTATGTACAGAAAAAAATAGATATGTACAATATATCAAATATCGGAAAAAGAGAAACAAAAAGGGGAAGGCAATTATATGTACATAAACTTACACTTACTGGCATATGCATACGGGGAGTCATAAAATGACTAAGGATGAAGTATACATAGGTGTACATACTAATACATTAAGTATGTTGCACATATCAGTTTTTGATACTTATGTCAAAGAGGGAGATTGATGACATTAAGTTTTTCCATTAGTATACTTAAGTGAAAAACATGATAAAGGTCATCGGTATAGGCATACCCGATAGAAAACACACTCTGCATACTCGACAAAATAACAATTCTTGTGGTAAAAATGCTAAGTATAGAATTTCCCAACAAACAATGTCAAGTGTTGAACTGACGACAAAGAAAAAAAATGACATCACTGACAAAACATCACCGACGGATCTAAAATCACTAAATCGATGGTACAATTTTATGAACACCACTGACAAAGAAGAAAAGGAAAGGGACCCGATGAACAGTTCAATATAGGGACACCAACAAAGTAAAATCCCAATAGAGAAAAGAAAGAAAGAAACCCGACAGACTGACAAAGTAGCCCAACCATAAGAACCGACAGTTAGTTACAAAACCTGCAAAAAGTGGATCTGACTTTCCACGTTAGATAAAACATTGTAATTCTATTTATAGAGTTTTAAATTTTATTAAATAATTAATTGAGAGTCAAGCAAGTATATTGTAAATATTTTAAAGCATCCTAAAAACCATAACTAACTAAAGATCAAGGTCAAGTTGTAAACCTTGAATCTAGAGTTAAACTTGAAAAGTGTGAATCAAGAATGGACCTAGAAAATAGTTTATATAGATGTTCAATCATTGTAATAGATATAGTTGAAAAATTAGTGTAGCCATAGAGAGCATCTAAGTAGTAGAAATGAATTCATGCAAAGTTCAGAAATAGATCATATCAGTTCTCAAGAACACATAGAAGGCTACCAACGAGCAAAGACAAGGTATCATTCAATCACTCAAGGTGATTACATATACATTGTAAGATTTATAGGATCTGTTATCAGCAATTAGAGATTTCAAATAATGTCAGATCAACATTTATAATGTAGTTTCATTCTAACAAGTGCATCACATTAGAAATCCTTTAGTAGAAGGTGGACTTAACATTTCTTAACAAATCTCTTAACAAAGTGCACACCTAATGGTGTTGCTAAAGCTTCAAAGGAAGTAGATTCTAACAAGTCTCCACTCTAATACTCCTAACAGGGTAGATCATCAGAAGTGATCAAATTGTAAGCCTTAAATGAATCCCTTCTTATTTGCAGATAGTGAAGTTTTGTGGGTGACATCCCCACCATAGTTTTTAATTCCTAACAGGAGTTTTCTGTGATATTATATCTTGTGTTATGTGTTATTTATTTTCATGTATGTTTCTTGAATGTTTACACATGAAAGAACTTATGTTATGATTTCATATACATAAAGAAAGATGAACAGATAGATAGGTGAATATAAAAATCTGATGACATAAAGGTTAATAGGCTAATCACATAAAAGTTTTAGAGGTACTAATTCACCCCTCCCCTCTCGGTACATCATTCCAGTAATTCCAACACTAGAATAGTCAAAGTAGGTCAAACATTGACCAAGACCTCAAATTGAAGGGAAAGATGTTATTTTATTGTTTTTAAGTATTTTAGGATCCAATGGATTGATTTTGGATCGATTTGAGCAAGAAGGGATAGCAGATTATCAATGTGCAAAAAGTTGTAAAGTTGCTCATGACAACTTTGTAACTTTGTAAAGTTGTCATGACAACATTTCCTAAAATCTTGGAAATAGCTTTAAATGTGTTTAAGTCACAACCTTAGGGTATGATAACATGGGGTTGACATATATAAGGTTAGACAAACCCTAATCTGGGAGGGGGTTGTCAGTTTGTATGGATTGAATAGTAAGAAGTACTGAATTCTGTGTAACAGAGTTGTTTTTTCCATCGTCCAGACCTTTAATGGATTGAATAGTCTACTATGATGCATTAAAAATTTATTTATTTTTATTTAGTTAATATTTTTGGAAGCGATTGAGAAGTTTGGTACATTTCTTTATCATTTTGCAAATTCTTTAAGTTTACCTGGTTCGTTGTCGAGTTCATATGCAACCATGTAAATATGGCTCCTTCTTAAATTCTCGTGGTTGAAACCCTATGGACACTTGGGATCAAGGAGGAAACTATTTAAATATCATAAATATGTATTTTGGAGTCGTTGTGTGCAGGGGAGCTATTTATTCAAGCAGGCCATAGGCGAGTACAATGGTATTCTAGCTAGCAGTATGTACATTGCAGAGGAAAGAAGACTTTATTGAAGGATTGGTTTGTGAAAATCATGAGGTGGAGAGCGTAGGGGAATTTATCAAGGATATCTGGTGGAGAGGAGAAGTTCTTAGGAGTTTAGGTGACCACCTTGGAGTCAAGGAGAAACCAGACTGTCATACTTGCTTGAGAAACCCTTAAAAATAGGGTTTTGGTGAAAGTCTAGTGTACAGACACTTTGGGAACTTAAAACATAGAAAATATTGAAGCTTAGGATGAAAATATAAAGAATCCACATTTAGTTTCATGGTTTTCTAAGGATAGTTGGGAAGAAATCCAAGTTTTCAGTTTCTACGAGGCCTAATTGGGTTAAAAAGGCTATAAGGCCTAAAACAATAAATTAGTGAACTCGATGGGAAATCTTTGGAAGAATCCATCAAAATGGGTCAAGATTGATTGAAAGTAAAGGATAAGTAGTGGGAACACCTTTTCCTATTTCCAAGAGCAGTTTGGGAGTACAGTTACATGATTGAGCCTATGGGTGCATAGTGGATTTGAGTAGTGATGAAGAGAGTTTGAAGTTGGTGGAGAGATCTAGAGGGAGTAGGGGAACCTTAGGAGTGTCCTCTAGTTAGGGTAGAGAAAAGAACCCTAGGAAGACCAAAGAGAAGGTCTTGGGAAGAGAAATAGTGCTCTTGAGAGTTAGATCTCCCCATCAATAATTTAAGACATTTACTTAAAGACAATATTTAAGATGATACACAATTCTATTTTTTTTCAAGTTAAGACAATTTATTCAAAAATTATCTTTAATATTGTCTTAAAACCCTCCTATATGTAGTAGTGAACCAAGCCCATGAATCTAATATACAAGGATAGGTAGAGATTAATTACACTATGGGTATGATTGAGCATTGATAAAATGAAGGGATACATACCAATCATAAAATATAAAATAAAATGGAGCCAACAACACTCTAGTCTCCCTTATGGAAATGAGGTAATAAAATACATGTTTAAGAGGCTACACAGGTATAGAAGTTAATTTCAAAACTAATACTTTGATACCTACAAATGCCTAAGATGAAATATAATATAATACACAAATCTTCAATGCTAATAACTCCATCATCCTCATCAATAAGATAAAATATAACATAGATTAATCATACTTTGAATCAAAGCACAATCTTGGTTTCAGATAGGATCATTTCTATGAAAAAAACCCCTAGAGCTTGAAATAATGATTCTATTAAGAATGATATAAGTAAAGAATTATAGGCCTTCAATCTTTCCCACAGATCGGTTCTCCTAACTTGGTTTCCTTGAAGGAAGCCTTTACATATGTGGCTTCAATGATCTCTTCTTTCGAACAACTCAATTCTTCGCCAAAATTCTCCCCAAAGAAAATCTAGAAAGAAAAAACCTTTCAAATGTAAGGATGGAAATGAAAAGCCATTCTTGAAAACCAAAAGGCAAGCAAATTAATTATTTTAACTATGTAATAGAGCTTCACATTTAATAATATTAATTAATTATTACAAACTTTTATTTGTATTGCCATGAAACATTTATTTCTTTATTAAATTCATTTCATTTATTAATACATGTCAAGAAATCATTATTTAATATTTTAATAAAATACATATTAGTGTAATAATTCACAAATGATTAGACGATTTAATATTAAATTAAATATCATCTTTAATACAATTTTAATCATAAAAAGAAGGATATTAAATAAGAACTAAGGAACAAAATTAACATATTAAAAGATTACTAAGATATTAAATAAGAGCTAAATTAACACAAAAAAAAAAGAGTACAATTATATAAATAAGCTCAACATTATAATATATTACACCATTTATTATTATATACATGAACTAAGACATTTTTTATAAAATTAAAATAATATTAAATAAAAGGTTATATTAAAAATATTTATTTCATCATTAAACCTTTTATTTTTATATCATATTTTCCCAATTCTTAGTAGCTGCATTTTAACTTCCTATAATTTCTTCCCAACCAAGCACATATTTCAAGTAAACAATCAATAATATTATATTTTCTGCAAAAGAAAACATCACATTAAATTCATTCCATTATACTATTGAAAAGTTGATAATGCAAAATAAAGAATCAATAATTAGCCGATAGGTTTTTCTTGTGAATTTGCTCATGTACGGATCATGTCAATACTTGTCTCACACTTAATACCATTATTTTTCTACCAAAGCAGTATATTGTTTCCCATTCAAAGATCTTATCTTCCACATCATTCACTGCAATCTTCCTCAACACATTATCTCTCTACTCCTCCTAGTGATATTTCTGCAGACATACCCATTGTTCCAGATAGATCATCACCACCATAGAATGTAGCGTGCGCATCTAACCATTGTTCCTTTACGTGAAAATGTCTTTGTCCATGGTGTGCGAAAACCAGGTAGGCCATGCACAAAAATGCTCAAAATAACGTTCCTAACTACCATGTGTGCAGACTTGGACACCATTTTCATTTTATAGCTCTTCTCTGGTCGATTATTGGAATTTCTTTGCTACTCAAATTTTGTGTGATGTGGAGGAGGAGATGAGGTCTTTTATAGTGTAATCACATTGACTGGACAATCTAAACAACAGTTCTCATAACGGAGAATTATTTTAACACAAACAAAGCTCGAAATGGATGCAATCTATAGCCCAGTTATAAAATGGCTTATCTCTCATAACCTAGAGGCTTAGATTGCTTCCTGGTTTGTTTAGAGTTTGTCTTCTATTTCAGGAGTCTGGAGACCTTGTCCAATATTTTTCTTGTTTGTGATTGGGCTACACCAACGTAATTCCAGCATCTAATTTACTCTTTCAAAGTTCTATTAATAGCTTGCAATTAAAAATTTCCACGATTATGGGCTTTCAAATCTGAGCATCCAAATTAAGCAAATCCTGCAGTCTTAAAACATTGTACATATCATTTTAAGCATTTAAAGTTAGTTACACGGTGATGGCAGTTGTTTATTACCTCAAAAGAATCATAAAATATGTATTGTTCATTGCAATTCTGATAAAAAATCATACTCCATGTTTATTTCAAAATCGATGTTACTATTGGTAACCTAGTATGATCTTAAAAAGAATTATAGAATTTTGAAAAATTAGTACCATTCATTTAAAGTTAGTTACATGGTGATAGGAGATGTTTGATGTCTTAAAAGAATCACAAAATATGTATATTGTTCATTGCAATTTTGATAAAAAAAATCATACTCCATGTTTATTTCAAAATTGATGTTGTTATTGGTAACCTAGTATGATCTTAAAAAGAATTATAGAATTTTAAAAAATTAGTACCATTCATTTAAAGTTAGTTACATGG
>MU226539.1:48889-58890 GCA_018584345.1 Thuja plicata
TCTTTCAAATAGTATTTCATTGGCTCCTCCCACCATCCTTGGTCTAAAATCTAACATATGAGATGGTGGTTTTTGGACCAAAGGATGAATTTTGAATGTGTGGCCTCTTAAAAATTTCCATTACATTGTCTCATGACAAATGACTAAAGTAGAAAAGGATGTAGCTTGAACATGTTCTCAACCTCCTTTTGTGATTCTTTGATTTGTGTTGGTGTGGTCTTTGTACTTGAAACCATTGAAACATTTTTCCTTTTGACCTTCAAATTTGAAATTTAAAATTTAAAACCTTTGAACTTTGAACTTTGAACCTTGAACTTTTAAAAAAGTTCAAGTTCAATAGTTCAACACTTTACTCCTTGCGGATTTGAATGTTGGACATCTAAACTTTGAACCTAGGCAATCTGGACTTCTAAACTCTTGGTGTTGAACCAGCACCTTCGAACCTATTGAACCTTAAACTTTTAACCAAAAATAGGTACAATGGTTCAAGTTCAATGTCTGCTAACAAGAACCTTTGAACCATGATTTTGAATTGTTGAAATTTCTCAACTTTGAACCTTGAACTTGCGTAAAGGTTCAAGTTCAATGGTTCAACAGTTTACTCCTTGCAGATTTGAATGTTGAACATTTGAACTTTGATCCTGGGAAATCTGGACTTTTGAACTCTAGAAAGTTTAACATTATTTCAACTACAACTTCTTATAAACATCATCTTCACAAAAGGTTATGAAAGAAATCATTAAGGGAGGGCACAAATCTTAGTTTTGATGGTCATAAATAGGGGACGAACTTAATTTCAAAAATTTAAATTTGGGGGACCATAAGTTGGCCAACAAGGTATACCTCAACGTTAGCTTACAAAGCTCCAAAATAAATAAATATTCTAATCTCCTTTTATTATTGTTCTCTTTCTGATATTTTTATACACTACCTTATATAATGTAAAACTTCATTTATAGTTTCCACTAAAACACCTATCCGCGATTATCTTGCACATCCATTGGGTGAAAGTGCTAGTTGATAGGCTTCTCTAGGGGAGAAACACCCCACCAGAAAACTATCTCATGTTAAATCGGGTGAACGAGAATTTTTGTTGGCGTTGCCGGTAAAGAATAAGACTGGGAGATTTATTCAAAACTTTGGGGAAGATGTCAATTCTGTACCTCTCATTTGGGTGAAGTACAATGATGGTAAATAGGGATGGTAGTGTCACGTCATGTGTGAGTGCATCGCTAATTTCTAAGATAAAAAAAATTATGTTCAAACTTTCCAATAGAGCCGCGCTTGACTTGGTTAATGTTGCAAGTTGTCATTTCCATCTCCTGCATACGAGCAACTTGTTTATAGATGAGTGTGCGCTAAACCACAGTTAGGGATTCTTTTCCACTGACAATTTTTGGACTTCCCACAACTTCCCTATAGAGGATTTGATGTCAACTGTCAAGGCCCTCGCTGATAAAATTATGATCATCTAGTCTGTGGACGAGACATGAAAGATCTAGTTCATGCTAATGCATAAATGGATGAATGTGCCCCACCCAAGACATAGTTGTTAGTTAGATGAATAAAAGGCTAAAGCTAATCACTATATGGTATGCTGGTCAACGGGTTGAATCATTTTGGAAGGTGCAAAAAATCATAGTTTTGAACTATGGAAAACATAACAAGTTCATTAATTTATAAATTCTTCATCATTGATTTTGATTCCTAAAACTAAAAAGTAAATCTTAAGTTGCTTGAATATTATAATCTTGATGTTTTTTATTAAGTAAAGTAGGTTTTGAAGGGTGCCTAAAACCCAAAACAGAGCGAAAGATCAGAAAAAACACCCAGACTGAAAGGACAGAGCTAAACAAATGAAATAGGCCACCATAGGGCCATAGAACTAGGTTTTGAAGGGGCCCCTGAACCTTGTACACTCAGATTTTGAGGGGGATCTGAAGCCCCACTTAGACGATCAACTTCTCAAAATAAAAATAAACTTGAAACCCAGAAGCACAGACACACCAGTGAAACAACAGCCAGGAGAAGACAACCATGCTGTCTAGAATAGGAGGGCTACAACCTAAACTAGAATTGGGGAAGAATTTGGCTCCCCACCCCAAGACCGATAGCCTCTAAAAGGATAGCTAGAGTGAATAATATACATTTAGAGATCTCTAGAAAAAAAAATAGGGGTTTAGACTTGGTCCCCAAAACCAAAAGATTCCTTCTAGAGGCGATCCTCAAAGAGGTAACAATGTGAGAAAAATAAGAAAGATATTCCTTAATAACCTCTGATCTTCCCATAAAAGAAACTATCCTTCTGCCAATCCAAACATCGTGAAGAGAAGCCCACTCCACCTCAATAGGAGCATCACCCACCTCAATAGGGTAAATGAAGATCTCAAAAATGGAAAGGACAGGCCAGCTTCCAAAAAACCCCCAGATTAGGTAGCCAAGATAAAGGAGAAACCCAAACCAGTAACAATCTATCTTTCCCGCACAACTATTCTTCGCCTCAACAGAAGTAGCCACCTCCTCAATAGGTAAGGAAGAAGAAAGGGATGGATGAAAGTCATGCTAGACCTTAACCAGAGTCACCTAAAAACTCTCCACCTCCATAGGAGTCCTTGTGGGAAAGGAAGAAGAGATAGTATCGAAAGCCCCAAAAACACAGGCTTTAAACAACTTGGGGAATCTCCCCACCAACATCCTCTACTCTACAAGGTAAAGAAGAATATCATTTGAGAAACACCATAAAATAAGGCTAAGAGGCCTTAGCAGGGAAGCCCCAAGCCAAGGAGAAGTGTCCCAAGAACCCACTCCTCCAAACCACCCAATGAAGCCCCTTTGCCAAGAAAAATAGGGCAAAGGAATAATCTTGGCCAGAAGACCACAGAGCCACCCAAAGGTAGGCAAACAGAGCTGCGAACAAAAAAAATCCCCAAAAATGAAATGGAGGGCACGACCCACCACCACACTAGCCTTGCTATCCGCCCTGACAAGGAGCTCTTCCACTAAGAGCGGATTTTCAAAAAATAGAGACAGCCGATTGTAATCTTGATGTTAATCAAAAGAATAACTAAAATTCACCCTGCACATAACCTTGATCATCAATATTGGAATCTATAGATCAACAGATGCACATGTAATGTAAAAATTGGTAATGTTGATTTCCCTTATGTGAGATGAGTAGATATAATAAAATAAATAGATTAATGGTAAAATTCATAGAAATAATATAGTCTCCTATATAAAATTTTGAGGAACGCATTATATAATGATTGTACAAATTTATTGATTAGTCAGTACTAAAGTTAAATTGTGACACTAATGATGTTATATAAATACAAAAATATTATATAAATAATGATTTATTATTACTAATATTAGTACTATAGATTTGGTCAGATTATAAAGTAAAGTTAATTGTCATTGAATGAGTTCTAACATTTAATTTTAAAGATGTTTAATTATGTTGGTGCAATTATTATGTTAGGTAATGTATTCTTTGGCATGACTCTTTCTTAAATTATCAAGATGAAATTATGCTCACAACAAAATTTAGAAAAATGATTTAAAGGCAATCTATCCTTTTCAGAGATACCTTTGCTTGTCACACACTTGTCTGAGTTGCTAGTGAATGTAGGACACATGCACTAGCAATTCAAATAAAGTATTCATGAACATGAAATCACACACACATAGGTATGATAAGGATCATGTGATATGTAATCATACCATTGTCAAATTCAACTTTAAACTTTAGTCATTCATCTCATTTTATTGGTTGCATTTTGATTTGTACTTATACTCTATATATTTGGAAGTTGATAATACAATTTGGTGAAAATTTGGACATTTTATTTTTTAGGGATTTAGTTTTAGGTTCTAATAATCTATTAGAGTACATAGTTAATCTTCACTTATTAATTATATCATGTTGATATTAATTAATAAGTTAGTCGTACTCTATTTTTCACTTAAGCTTTCTCTTAGGTTAGTTTTTCCCCTTTTAAGGTTTCATTCACCTTTAAGGTCGAATGCTTGTTTTTGTTTGATCATACTCTTATAATACATTTTGAGCTCTGACATTTTTGAGCACAAGAGGGTTTTTCTTTTTCCATATTTTTGCTTCATTCTTTGTGACAGGTTTATTGCATGCAGCTGAGTCTTAGAGTTGAATCTGATATTTCATCAGTTTCTACATGGTATCAGAGCCATTCTACTGCAGCTTGTTTAAAGTTTGCTGAAGCTGTGGATCAAGCCCTTTTTTACTAGGGTTTTTCTATCACTTTGAAGGAGGTGCTATTTTTTGGAGTTGTTTCAGCAAAAATGGACTCCACCATTGCATTTAGAAGGCCTGAGAGAGTCAAAATACATATAAATTTTGACTATTTTGGCTACTGTGACCACATGCAAAAAATTTGGCCTATTAGGGCCGTATGGGCTCAAAAATTGAGGCAAAACTTGAAATTTTAAAAAAAAAACATATTTTTTTTAACAAATTTTAGGCATGCCACCACCGCATCACCCGCACGCCACCCACGCACCGCCACTGGCCCCCGCGCCACCGCGCAGCCACCGCTCCGCCGCCGGGGACCGCTGCCACCACCCGACCGCTCGGCCGCCACCCGCGCTCAGCCAGGCAGCCGCCGCCTCCATGATCGACTGCCACTGCCACTGGTGTCATCACCCATGGGCCACCACTGCACTGCCCGACGTCCTGCGATGGCCATACGGCCGCCAAATTATTTGGCAGGACTGTGTTTTTCCAGGGAGCGTGTATTTTGGAGGGGCACGTGGTTTTTTTGCCATAACTTGAGCATACGGTGTCCATTTTTGGAAAATAAAATATCGCCAAAAAGGTGTTTTTGAGCCTATCATATTGGTGTAGGTCTCATTTCTTGATTTTTCTATTTTTTTCTATTTTTGGCAGTCAAAGACGTACCTTCCTTTGTGCTCCTATTCTTCTTCTGGAACTCAAATTTTTTTCTTGTTTCTTGTGCTTTCATAGTAACTTGTGGTGTATGGAGGATAGTATTATACATTGTGGGGGGGTGCATTTTACTTTCTGCAATTTCCTTCAGAAAGACCCTTCTACTTCCGTCTTATTCTTCTTTCAATGTCAGACCCCTCTGTGGCCTGACTGACACCTCATAAATACCACACATGGAAGCCACACATGACTAAACTCCTCATGTCATGAGGTTTATGGTCCTGCATGGATGCGGCTTAGCCAGTTCTTCAGAGGCCTTATGAGGCTCTTATGCATAGAAATAGGATGGATGAGGCAATGGGCCTCATTGCCATAAATATTTCAGATGGGTTGTTTTTCCACTTGGATGGTCTGACTACACCCAGGGATATGTGGGACAAGTTCTCCAACTTGTTTGGCAGCATGAATTAGTTTAGTATTCTCCAGATAGATGCAGAGTTCACCTCCTTCACACCTGAATCATTCACCAGCATTGAGGACTTCCTAATGAAGTTCAAGTCTCTTCGATCTATGTTATAGGTTGCTAGAAGGACGAAGTCAGATGATGAGTGTATCTTTCTGATACTCTCAAAGCTGCATGGCCCTTATCAGATTTTCACTTCTACCTTCTACTCCACTATGGATGCACTAGGTGCTCGACATGTTATGCCCTCTTTTGAGACCTTCTATGACAGGTTAACCCATGAGTAGTCCAAGCTCAGTCAGATGGATTCTCTTACAGGTTCACAGTCATAGGCATTTCTTGCCAAGTCATCTTAGAATACATAGAAGCTGAAGCCATAGCCGATATCTGATTCCTCTTCTCAACACTCTACTCACCCACCATCTTCTTCTAAGAAGGAGAAATAGAAGACTCAGAACCCTACTTGTTCCTATTGTCAGAAGGGGCCCCATGATGAGTCACATTATTTTCAGAAGAGATTTGATGGCTATGAGAAATAGATTGTAGATTTGCAAGCTCTCCTTCAGAAGAGCACTATTTCCTCTCCATCCTCTTCCACCTCACAGGGATCTGCTTTTCAGTCTTCTGCCTCTTCTTTGACATCTGGATAGGATTTTGGACAAGGTCATGCATTATGGGCATCTGTTGCATCCCCTTCACAGGTCCCTTGGATACTAGATTCAGGTGCTTCTCACCATATGGCATCTTCTCAGGATTTGTTCTCTTCTTTTGAGGCTTCTCCTATTCCTCATATTCTCATGGGGAATAATACTATATAGATAGTCTGCGGGATAGGTTTGGTCACCATTCAGGATGGCACATTCAATGATGTATTGTATGTTCCATCTCTATCTGCAAACCTTCTCTCGATTTATCAGATTACACGTAGTGGGTCAAGGAAGATAGTTGAGTTCACGATAGATTCAACCTTCATTAGGGATAGTGTGACAGGAGGCATTATTGCTACAGAGATAGTTGATCATTCCACCCATCTCTACACCTTCTCTCACTTTGGTCCACCATCTCCATTGTCGGAGAATAGCTCTCCCCTTCGAGAGAGCATCATGAGGTGCAGTCAGGTCGCTTGAACCTTTGTGTTGTTCCCAAGACCAGTGTTGTGACTACCAAACCACATCCTGAGGTGTACTTTTCTCTTCAGCAGGATTCTTCTCTAGCACTACTTGACCCTCCAGCTCCATTCATCGAGCCACCAGGTGCAGTTGTTGAGGACTCTATAGAGGACATTCATCTCCTCTTTGATGACAGTGTCAGCACACCTGTCATACCACTTACATTGGGGATTCCCTTTCAGGATCCTCATGTCTACTCCTTTGAGAATCAACTCGGCCTTCCAGTGCAACCTCAGCTTTCGAGGTTCCCTCGACAGTGTGCACTGACTTTCACTCCTCTACATTGGAGTCACAGTGGTTTGTTCATTGTTCCAAGGGTTCTTTCCTTCCGGAGGGCTTTGGAGTGTTGACCCTCTCTCACGGGGGGGTTGGCAGCACACATTGTATGTATGGCTTTGTGAGAGTCTCTTGAAGTCATTCTTCTTGTCTTTGCTTTCTTTTATATCTCTTTTTGGAGAGGAGTTTTTCCCACTAGGTTTTCTCCTTTGTCTCCGGTTTACAGAGATTTCCTTGTACTAGGTACCTGATCAGGCCTTGTTGCCGGGACCCATTTCTTGCCTTCTTAGTTTTGCTAGGTCAGCTTTCTCCCTGCGTTCAGCTTAAGGGGGTGTTAGAGTACATAGTTAATCTTCAATTATTAATTATATCATGTTGATATTAATTAATAAGTTAGTCGTACTCTATTTTTCACTTAAGCTTTCTCTTAGGTTAGTTTTTCCCCTTTTAGGGTTTCATTCACCTTTAAGGTCAAATGCGTGTTTTTGTTTGATCATGCTCTCATAATACATTTTGAGCTCTGACATTTTTGAGTACAAGATGGTTTTGCTTTTTCCATATTTTTGCTTCATTCTTTGTGATAGGTTTATTGCATGCGGCTAGATCTTGGAGTTGAATCTGATATTTCATCAGTTTCTACATAATCATTACGAAAAAATATCACTTTTCAATATATAAAATGCACATTTCTCTCAAACTTTTTAAAAATATTTAGATATACTCTCTAGGTACATGCAAACTAGGAAATAATCTATTTGAATATCTTCTACTCCATACTTATTTAAGGGTCAAAATCATTAATACCTCACATTAACATGTCCTTCACATCATTTTGCGATCTTTAAAATTTTGTCTTTTTAAGATCCAATGCTACTCTAAAATTTACAAGATATTAGAATCTAAATTAAAATCTAAATAAAAATTACATCTCTATTACATTCATAGTACTAAGATATTTTAGTTTTTAGGGGTTTAGTTTTAGGTTCTAATAATAATTGCAAAATAATTATCACTTTTCAATATATAAAATGCACATTTCTCTCAATTTTTTTTAAAATATTTAGATATATACTCGCTAGGTACATACAAACTAGGAAATAATATATTTGAATATCCCATACTCCATACTTATTTAAGGGTAAAAATCAATAATATCTCACATTAACATGTCCTTCACATTGTTTTAAGATCTTTCATTAAACTTTTGACTTTTTTATTGATCCAATGCTACTCTCAAATTTACAAGATATTAGAATATTGATTAAAATCTAAATAATTATTGCATCTCTATTACATTTATACTATTAAATATATGAAAACAAAAATATTAGACATAAATTATAGCTTGGAAAAAAATCAACCTAAATTTAAGGTTGAATTTTAAAATTGAAAAAATAAAAGTTACTATTTTATACATAATGTATTGCAAATTAAATTAATGTATCTTATTAAATTATCCTCTTTAACATATTAACATAAATAATTTCCTATTAGCTTAACCCTTACATCTCCATTAGTGATTGGTGAATCCCAAGATTACCAATAAATTGACTTTCATTTCTGGTAGAGCTTATCGATAACTATACTTAGCATATTCAAAATTTTATGTTCTTCACCTTTCATCAAGGGCATCGTCACCCTTTTCACCATTACATCTTTGGGCAAGCAAAGGTAATCGACGGGAAAACAATGGCCCTTGTTAACAATGTAACTATTTATTTCATCTTCCTTTGTGGTTACCGAAGTAATTATCCACTCGCCCTGGCGCACCTCAAATTTCAACCATGGATTAATATCATATTCGCAGATGATGTCATTAATCGCATTTGCTGCCGTAAAAGTATTGACCACAATAACAGCGCAGAAGATGATTGCGCTCACCATATGCCTACCCAGATAATTACAAGTGTTATCGGTAACAATTTCGACGGCTGAGTTGGCATTACTAAACTCAGAGAAGAGATTTGTGTTGACAGTTGAATGTGTTCCCTCTGCTGCTCTACCAATTACTTTAATACACTCTGACGGCAGCTTCTGTGTGAAAAAAACAAAGTCTGAGTAGATTATCTTCGTTTGCAAACAGATTACTTAAAGGTTAAATTAGAAAATCTAGGCTATGTTCTGATAATAAAGGAAGAATTAACGGTGAACGAAAATTCTTCACTCCAGAAAAAGCATGGAGGAGCGTGGAAATTAGTACCTCCATATTGAGAACACAATTTCGAATTGATTCATTGCAGCAATATAAGAGCTGCATTCTTTTCAATGAATGCAATAGTCTAGTATCTGGTATTTTCTCCACCTTCGGACAGTCACCAATGTTCAATTTTACAAGTTCCCAAAATGTTCCACCTACACTAATCAAATTTTCGCAACCCTTAACTTCAAACTTCTTCAGCATGGGAAGATTAGAAATTAAACAAAATTCCAGAGAGTTGAGTCGAACAAGGCTCAACTCCTCAATCTTTTGACAGCTACTGATATGGAAACTTTCTAGCTTCGGAAGATCAGATACTCCTGTCACACTATTCAGATGCTTACAATAATAAATTCTAACTCTTTCTAGACAATTTAGTTTCGTTAAATTTATCTCCTCAATCTTACAAGAACCAATGTTTAGTTCTACCAGATTTGTAAGATTAGACAATCCTCCCAAACTTATCAGATGCCAACATGCACAAATTGTAAATTTCTCTAGGCAGATGGGTCGAACAAAACTTAACTCCTCTAGCTCCTGACACTTAGAAATGTTCAATTCTATTAGCTTCCTAAGATCAGATATTCCTGTCACACTTTTCAGATTCCCACAACCATGAACTGTAATTTCTTTGAGACAACGCAGAAACCCCAAATTTAACTCCTTCAACCCACACTGCTTGTAGATCTGCAGCTGTTTTAACTGGAAGGGTGCCTAAAATCAGATAAAATATGTTTAAACTTTCGATTTTAAATAAAATTCGGTTAAGTATTATATACTAATGTACTTGGTTACAAAGACTTCACATTTCAGACATACCTGCGCATTATTCTGCCACAAACTTTTCAGACCTCCACCAGTGATTCTTAAAGTTTGCAAATTTTGCAGAGGAATCCATGAAGGAATATTTGTGACTATATGCTCATAAAAATCAACATCCAGCCACAGTAAAGTGGAGGACGTTTCACCCATATG
>MU226539.1:88800-103802 GCA_018584345.1 Thuja plicata
TACATTTTTCATGCTTGTAGTATTTCCTTGTGTTTAACATGTATGATTTTTGTTTTGAATACTTTGATGAAGATTTTGTTGTGCAAAATGATAGATCCCTTAATGAGGTACATGGAAGTGAGAATGCTAATGGTTCGAATGAGATCCCCATGGATCCTATTCCTATTTCATCCTCCTCCACAACTTCTACAATTGACCTTTACCATAGAATGTATGCATGACTACCTTCATATTCCTCTATTTGCAACATTGAGACACCTAAAATGATATTTCCTAAACCTTTGATGATAGTAAAATGATGTCCTCGAATGACTATTAAGGGTAAACCTAGAGATCCTTTGGATTTCTTTGATAACATGGATTCTGTTTCACATGCTTATCGCACACGAAATAATCCTCAACCTACTGTCCTAGCAAATTTACCTCCTTCTCAACCTGTGCTTCCTCAAGCACTTAGGTTACCTTCTTCCTTTAAGGAATATGACTTAGTGGAACAGTTATGTGCTACTCCGGCTAAGATATCTTTGTGGAAATTACTTCAAACTTCTCCTACATATCATGAGGCGCTACAAAAAGCTTTATCTACTCTGTCTTCTCTGCCTCCTAATCAAGAGACATTAATTCATTTCTAGAGTGCATGCATACTATGCCTTTTGTACCTCCTATAATGTTTTTCAATGATGATTTACCTACTATTGAGGTGCAGAATCAATATGATGCTCTTATGGTTGTTGTCTCTATTAACCAGAATATCATTCGTAGAACATTGATTGATAATAGATCTGGGCTTAATGTTTGTAGCATGGATATTCTTAAGGCAATTAAATCTGATCTTACAACTATTCAACCAGATAATATCCCTATCCGTGGATTTGACAATATTGCAAAGAAAACTTTGGGTATTATTACATTACCTATTAAAGTCGGTCCTATGCTTCTTTACACTCCTATCCATGTTATGCTTGGACCACTCAACTATAAGTTTCTATTAGGAAGACCTTGGTTACATACTATGCATGTGGTTCCTTCTACTCTTCATCACAAGGTTAGGTTCATTTACAATAATCTAATGTATACACTACATGCAGATGATGCACCAAACCCTTTCCTGAATGCAAAATATCTTAAGGTTCTCGAGCCTATTCAACCAATAAAACAACCCGAACAACCCCCTGAGGTTAAACAAGATGAGATTCCATCCTCTTCCCTGATAGAAGATGATTGGGGAACATTGGATTTTAATCCTACTTTTATAGGAGAATATAAGGTATCAGATTTGGAATTTATAAAAGAACAAACTGAGTTTGAGAGACAAGTCTTTATTCCTTCTCCACTTTTTGAGGAGTTAAAAAGTAACTTTGTTGCTACTTCTCGCGATGAAACAATTGAGACAATAAAACCAGATTGCTATGACATTGTGACATATGCCACTCCTTTAACTCAATCCAATATAGCCGACAGGTATGGTTCTGGTTATCACTTACTCAAGAAATCAGGATTTAATGGAAAAGGTTGTGGTAAGTATGAACAAGGTATACAAGTACCCCTGGATAATGATAGTTACGATTATACTTATGGGTTAGGATTCAATCCTTATAGGAAACCCTAACCTTTTCCTCTTAATGTTAATCATATTTGTGGTGGACATTTAAAATTGGTTAATCCACTTCTCCTGGGCATGGACCAAAAACCTAGGTTGGATATCTTTCCTAAGGATGAAGCCCTCACTGATTTTTTAGGAGCTTATCAAGATCTACCTACATTTCATCATAAAAGAAGGAAACTGTATTTCCTGAACAATGAAGCCTATTTTAGAGAACATGATGAATTGGATATTTCCCCTTTGCCAATAGATTCTCCCATGCAAATTAATCTATTAATAACTGAGACCATTGATGTTCAAGTGGATGAGAATGATGTTGAAAAAATAATCAAAATTGGGAAGTGTTTGAATCAAGATGAACGTGATCAATTGGTTTCTCTCTTGCTTGAATATAAGGATATATTTGCTTGGACATATTCAGACATGCCTCGTATAGACCCCAAGATTGTCACTCATAATATTGTCCTTAAATCCAATGCTAAACCTGTGAAACAAAAAATTTGTAAGATGAATCCTAGCATCGCTTTACTAGTAAAAGCTGAAATTGAAAAATTATTAGGTGCAGGATTCATCCGCTCCATTGATTATTATGACTAGATTTCCAATATTGTGGCTGTCTCTAAGGGGGAAAATAAAATAAGAATATGCACTGATTTCTGAGACTTAAACAAAGCATCCTTAAAAGATGACTTTCCGCTACCTAATATTGACATGATTATGGATTCCACAGCAGGTCATGCACTATTATCTTTTATGGATGGATTTTTAGGTTATAATCAAATCTTTATTCCTATTGAGTATCAACTTAAGACCACATTTATTACACCTTGGGGGACATTCTGTTGGGTTATGATGCCTTTTGGATTAAGAAATGCGGGAGCTACTTATCAACGCGCCATGACTTTGATTTTTCATGATTACATTCATAAGATTTTGGAAGATTATGTGGATGATATCTTGGAAAAATCCATACAAAGAGAAGATCATGTGTTAATTTTAAGACAAATATTTGAAAGAATTAGGAGTTACAACATGAGATTAAATCCTAAGAAATGTGCTTTTGGCGTTGATTCTAGAAAATTACTAGGATTCATTATCTCTAAGCGAGGCATAGAAGTTGATACTGAAAAGATTGATGCTATTGTTAACATGCCTCCTCCTAAGAATATTTCTCAATTGCATAGTTTACAAGGTAAAATACAATCTATTCTTCACTTTGTTTCTAACCTAGCCGATAGGATTGTTCCTTTTACTTCTTTACTTAGAAAGGACACTACTTTTTCTTGGAATCAGGAATGCAAAAGATCTTTTGAGCAATTTAAAGAATATCTTGCTAATAATCCCATTCTACAACCTACTCAATTCAATAAACCCTTTTATTTATATAATTCTGCCACTTCCAATGTAGTGAGTGCATTGTTAGCTCAACATGATAGTGACGGAAAGGAAAGACCGGTATACTATATTAGTCAGACTTTGTTGGATTATGAAACATGATATACTCAAATAGAAAGACAATTCTTGGCTTTAGTTTATGCTTGTCAAAAACTCCAGCATTACTTTCTCAATGTTGAAGTCAATGTGATTGTTAAATTTGATCCTTTAAAACACCTTTTCTCAAAAACTGATCTCTCCGGATGATTAGCAAAACGGGTGATGTTGCTCATGGAATTTGATCTCAATTTCATCCTTCAAAATTCAATTAGAGGACAAGTTTAACTGATTATTTAGCTGAAGCTCCTTGTCCTCATGCTAATACAATTGTTACCTCAGTAGAATTCCCCAATGAGAATATATTTGCAATCAAACAAGATGATACTTGGGAATTATATTTTGATGGCTCTAGGTGCAAGATAGGTTCTGGGGTGAGCATCATCTTGATCCCTCCTACAAAGAAACCGATCCCTTTGTCATATAAATTAACTTTTCCTTTTACCAACAAAATTGCAGAGTGTGAAGCTCTTATAGCTGGTCTATGAGCAGCTTCATCCCTTCACATTCAAAACTTAGAAATTTATGGGGATTCGCAACTGATTGTAGAACAAATCAAAGGAGGTTATCAAACTAAGAATGGTAAGATGGCATAATATCGAGCGTTGGCTCTGGACATTCTTTCACAATTCTCTTCATACACAATTCAAACTTTACCTAGGAAGGATAATCAACATGTAGACGCCATGGAAAGCATGGCTTCTTTGGTTTGTCTTGAAAATAATGATGAAGATTTTAAATTTACTATACACACTCTTAAACTCCCTACAATTTCTGATAAGGTTACTGTTAATTATTGTAGTTTGCATTTAGATGAATGGTATTCGCATGTCTTTCATTTTCTGAAAGATAATACTTTTCCAGAATTGGCAACAAGGAACACGCATAATCGTATTAGAAAGCTCGCAGCTCACTATATCATTTTAGGGGAAATACTTTAAAAACATTCTTACAATGGTTTACTATTAAGATGTCTTAACAAAACTGAAGTACCTGTAGCTTTAGCAGAAGCTCACTCTGGTTCTTATGGGGGACATTTTGGTGGGAATTCTTTAGTTAATAAACTCCTCGGAATGGGATATTACTAGAAAACAATGGAACAATATTCCTTTACATTTGTCAAAAAGTGTCCTCAGTGTCAACAACATGGTAATTTAATTCATGCTCTTGCTCGTGAGCTTCGTAATCAGGTTGCTCCGTGGCCTTTTAACATTTGGGGTTTTGACCTTATTGGAAAAGTCTCCCCAGCTTCTTCTCAAGGACATACATATATTCTCACGGCTATAGATTAATTTACTAAATGGGTAGAAGCTATTCCTCTTTGTTCTACTACTACAGATGTTATCTGTGATTTCATGCTTAACCATATTATAGCACGATTTGGTATTACTTCAATGATAGTTTCAGATAATGGTACATCTTTTAAGAACAAAGAAGTCACAAAATTCATGGAGAAATATCATATACAACATAGATTTTCTACTCCCTATTACCCTCAATCTAATGGTCAAGCTAAAGCATCGAATAAGGTTATTGAACAAATATTAAAGAAAACAATTAACAAACATGTGAAAGATTGGTATACAAAACTTACTTATGCCTTGTGGGCTTATCGGACTAGCGTTCGTACAGCCACTGACACTTCACCTAATAATCTTGTTTATGGGACTGATGCTATCATGCCTTTGGAATTACTAATACCTTCATTGCGTGTTTCATTTCATGGGATCATTGACAAAGATAATTTCTGGGAACAACGATTACAAGAATTAGAAATGTTAGATGAACAACAAAAAAATGCTTTGGAACACATTAAGGCCTATCATAAATCACTCCAAAAACAATATAATCACAAGGTGATTAAATGGTCATTTTTAGTAGGTGATTTAGTCTTATATGAGAACCAAAGAAATGTGAATGCTTTACCAGGTGAAAAAGGAAAATTTAGTCCAAATTGGCTTGGACCCTTTGTCGTAATTGAGGATTTTACTTCAGGCACTTATAAAATTGCTTATGAATGGTGTTCCTCTTAAGGAACCTATTAATATTATGTACCTCAAACATTATTATCCATAATTCATCATTTCTTTATTTATGTGTTCCTTATAGAATAATTATTTTATAAGTTATGTAAATTAGAATGCATTCATATATATTTTCCTTTTCTCTTTCTTTTATTAATTTTTGTGCATTGATGAAAGTAAAAATAATCAATCATAGAATGAATTGCTCCAAAAGCAAAGTTTTCTTTATAAATAAACTTTTCTGAGTTTGGTGCATATGTGGCACAAAGGACATATCTATCAATCTCTATCCCTATGCTCTAAAGGTCAATGGCTCCCAGCTCTCTCAGATCTATGATGTGAGGCTAAGGATGTCAGAACAGTAGTCTGTGTGTGACTCCTTGATATTCTCATCTCCAAGATCCACTCATGGGCTCTCTCTAAGTCATCCATTAGTTTCTCTTCTCTTTCCTTGCATAACCTCAACTCTTGCTGAACACTCAGGAAGATGTCTGCATGTCTTCCGGGATCCCTTTGTCCTTCATGGGACTCTCTCTCACTAGCTGGCAGTCGGTAGGATATACATGTATCCTTCAGAACCTCAGATACAGAACTCCTCCACTCTGCTACGCTCCCTGCAAAATTCAAATATAAAACTTCTTTAATTTCTTCTTCTAAAAACAAAATCTTTATTCAAAGCACTCTAATAAGCTGTATCATACTTGGATCTCCTGCCTGGGCATCACTAAAGGATCTAGATGGTGGGGGCATGGAATGACTACTCTTTCCTTTATCCCTTTTTCTAGGCCTCAGTGTTGGTGTCTCTGTGTGTGCTCGAGGAGGTCGCTCTGATCTCAAGGGAGTAACATAGACGGCCTGAACACCGGTCCTTGTACTGTGACTTGGGGGCATCTCCTCTACTCTCTCCTTTGATCTCTCCTCTTCTCTCTCCTCCTCCATAGGATCTCCCTCAACAGGAGGCTCCTCCTCATCTCTTAGATCCTCCTCCTCTCCTATTGGTATGTCATCTCCTCAGTGGTTCCTCTTCGAAGGACCTGGATCACCTGTGGGGTAGTCACCGGGAAAGATAGGATGGGTCCCCTGTAAACTATAGTATCTGATATACTCTCTGCTAACACCGGCATAGGATAGATTGGGGGCTACCTCTATATCCTCAGTCTCATCTGTATCACTATCCACAGTATCAGCTACTGTCGGTTGACATATGGTGCCGGGTCTCTGATAGTATCTCACTATATATGCGTATTGGGGTACTGCCTAAGGGGCTCCCTGTATCAAACCAAACTGCCTCATCACCCTATCATAGTAGTAAGGCATCATGACATGCTAGGTAGGACCTTCTAGAAGCTTGTGCTACTGTGAGTGTCTCAACAACTTTCGGGTATCTAGCCACTCTACCATCTGACAATATGGTCTCCAAATCACATCTATACCTGGTATCTAGTCAAACCATACCCTCCAAAAGAGGATATCTCCATGCTACCAGACATCAGCTAGTGGATATGGATAGGCTCTCGGTGTGCTTACATCTATCATTATAGGAGTATCCTGTGGGCATGTACATGCATAGTTCTCAAACATCCAAACTTGTAGCAAGGTGCACACCGTAAGACTCTCCCACTGATATCTCACCAACTGACTCAGCTCATGATAAAGATGAGCCAACATGTTGCGGCCCCATGAGATAGTGACCCTATCACTCTCTATCCTGTGTATGAGATGAGTAAATGGTGCTGGAAATACTGTACCCTTTGTTTTGGGCACTACAACCAAGGAAAGAATACAAAGCATCACTCTCCATACCAGAGGTGTCAGACCTGCTAGAATGGCTGCTAGAGAAATATGATCTGATCAAGTCCACAACTGTGGCACTTATCCCAAACAATACTCCATATTTGCAAAAATCTCAGGAGGACCCCGCGGTACACTCGATCTGACAGGCTCACCTTGGATTGGAAGTCGTAGGATCCTATACACATCCTCCAACATGATTATGATCTCTCCTAATGGAAGATGGAAGGAACATGTATCCTCATCCCATCTCTCTATCATGGCCGATATCATAGATTGATGGAATCTCAGCTGTGGTAGGTCTACTACCCAGTACAATCCCACATCTCTCAACAACTGAATCTCCTCTGGCTGTAGCTCAGAGACACTCCCTCTGACAGACAAAAGTAACCCTCTGAAGGGATGCTCTCAAAGACACATTAGATCCTGCAAGCACAAACATGAGGCATATCAGTCCTTCTGAATCAAAAAAATTATAAACCCACCTAACCTAGATAGGGTTGACCTTAATAGGTTAGGGTCGACCTTTAGGGGTCAGGGTCGACCTTAGTGGGTCAGGGTCAACCTTAGTGGGTCAAGGTCGACCTGCTCCCAAACAAGGACAAAACCTTCCTAGACAGGGTCAACCTTAAAGGGTCAGGGTCGACCTTACTGGGTCAGGGTTGACCTTATTGGGTTAGGTTTGACATTCCCTATAAAAACATCAAAATTTCAATCACTGATACTAAAAATAGGAACTTACCTCAGGCAATAGCTGTCTGCCGGCTAGACACTCTCTCAGGACCTCCATGCGGCTTGCTCAAAATTCCTCTCTTTGGCATCCTATCTCCTTTCTCCAACTCTATAAATGGTAAGAATGAGGGGGTAAGTATCTCTTTCTCCTATTTATAGGTAGTAAATTATGGTTTTTCTAGAGTTTCATTTCAAGTTATGAAGGTTAAATTTGAATTTCCCTTTATATGCATTTAGATAGACATCTACTCTTTTCATCATAACTTGAGTTTGGTAACTTCGTTTTTAGTGCTGTCAGAGGTGTTGGAATCATGATTTAGATACCTAACTTGTTGAATAAATTTAGGAAGGTTTAGGAAACATATAACTAGTTTAGGAAAGGACTTTTCAAAAAATTGCATACTCAGTATATAGAACTCACCTTATCACCCTGTTTCACCTTCCATGAATTAGTAAGATGAATCAGGGGGGCATAAGGGGCTCTATATACTTCTCAAGATAATCATAGTAAGAATTAAGTTCTCTTTGGATTTTCATTAACCTTGTGTGCTGGAGGTTGCGGATACTAATGGTTTCTTGCAGGATCTCCGCATTGAGGACTTGGCTATATCCTTTGTATACATTATGATGTTTTCTTACTTTAGCTTGCATATTCACGTAGTATCATAGCTAAGATAAAGTGGGGGATAAATGTATCATCTTAAAATGGAAGCACTTCCATTTGGATGAGTTTAGCACCCCCATTTATTTTTTTTTCATATTAGATTTGCATATGTGTTTGATTAGGTGAAATTAGGGTTAGGATCTTGTGGATCCTCCTATATTTCCCTCTCCATGGATATTTTCTCTAGGTAGGACCTATGTATTGGTCCTCCTAGGACTCATCCTACTCTCTCTCTATGCCTCTAGGCCTTCTTAACATTCTGGTTCATTCCCCCACTTTCATAGGTCCCCAGTTGACCTGGGAGCCTCTTTGCAACATTCCAGAGACCTGCCTAAAACATCAGGACAGGGTCAAGGTCGACCCTGACCTAGGTCAGGGCTGAGGTCGACCCTATCCAAGGATAGGGCCAAGGTCGACCCTATCCTCTGCTAGGTATGGCTCCTCACTTTCACATTCGGAGCTTATCAGGGTCCGAAACTTAAAATAGGTCCCCGGGTTCGGATGCGAAAGTGCTTTCTCCGATATTTGAATTATTATGTTTCCTCAGTTGGTAATTATAATGGGACCATGATTAGAGATGAGATTTGGATTCGGATCCCTTTCATTTCCCTAGGAGACCTATATTGAGATCTCTATATAAACACTCTCTTTTGCCTTCATTTGATCATGAAACAAAATCAGGAGATAACATGATGAAATGATGATGCAAACAAGAAAGAGGATGATATAGAAGGAAAAGCTAGGAAGACATATCATTATCTTCAATAAAGCTATTGTGGATCTTCATTGAAGCAAGAAGGAACTCTCTTTAGATCTACTATTTTCAACATTCAAGCATTCAAAGGACGCTATCATGGGGTAGAAATTATGGATTGTGAGTTGATAGGAATACTTTAGCCTTGGGGGCTTGGTATTCTTTCTTTGTCATATTCAAATCTATGCATTGCTTTCTCATTTCCATGTTATTTTAGGATTGTTAATCTAGAAGATTAGATCTTGATATTGCATGTCTAAAGACTCTTTTCAAAAGAGCAATACACACACACACACACTATACATTGTATATTCGACTATTCGTGGAGGTGGAAACCACCAAAATGGGGGTTTTACTAAGGAAAAACCCTATGTAGCCACCCTAAAACCCCTTTTTTCAGATATTTGCAGGTGCAGGACAACAGATCCAAGACCAGATTTGGATACCCTTTTCATTTTTCTCTCAGACGGAGTGAACAGGGACACTTTTGGATCTATGCAGGACAGGGTTGGCCTCAGTAGGACAGGGTCAACCTTTTTCATAAGATGACATCAGATCGGGAAAAGTTTTCTGGGTTTTGTTCATCTCTGTGTTCCGGTCTGAGATCAACTGTTAGCATTTCTAGAAATAGTCTACAGAACTCAAAAAATGAATTTTTCCAGATCTACTATGTTATGAGGTAGGCATCTTATCCCCCTATTCTTTACATGCTCTTTTCCATCCTTTTGATCAATATAGTTAAGTCTAAAATACTGAATTTGGACTTAGGATCTCTTTTGTCATTATGTAAACCTTACTTAGGAGATCCCTAGCACCAAGCATCCAAATTTTATACATTACAGGTTCATATACTGATTCCAAGGCTCTAATACTCGACCCAATTTGACTTCATACAGGCATTTACAACTTCCCTCATGCCTATTACATTCCAACACACCATTTACAAATGTTGGTTTCAATGATAAGTTAGTAGACTATGTAATTAAATTTATAATTTAAAATGTATTATGCAACCATAGTCCACAACATGATTATGCAACCATTGTGACTTAGGAGACAATTTGGCCTCAAAGTGTGCAAGATTCATAATAAAAACCCCTAAAAATATCTCAATGACATTTTACAGAGTTTCACAAAGAGTGTAAGAGAAAGAATGTAACCCACTCAAAAGATGATTCTCTACAATTTGATGATACATAAAAATCCATAAACTCCCACAAAATCATAGGCTATCATATGAACTCACCTTTGTGATATTGTTAGTCCACTTGGCTCATGCATGATTAAGAATAAAAAATCCTTATCAATTCTTCATAACGCAAACACGAGTTCCAATGGAGCTTTCAATGATGTAGCAATCTATCTTCTCTAGATTATGATGTAAATCAGATTGTTTATGGAAAGGAAACAAGTTACAACAGCCACAAACTACTTGGAATCTCAACCAAATTATAACTTTGGTGGCTGAAATGATTATTCCATACATTTGCACCCTTCTACCAACATCATTCAGTGACGAAGCCTCTCTAAAATGAGAAAAAATGTGTTTGTTCATGACTGATAACATCAACTCATGATCTAAAACTAGAAACAACCCAATGTCACCAAAACTACAATAATGAAACTCCTTTAAAAAAATAGAAAATGTGAGCATTATAGAAGATGAAAACATAGAAAAAACTACTAGGAAAAATAGAACGTCCATAATGATGACAGTTTGGTTCATAGATGTCCTAGGTATGTCTCTTCTCTCACTTTATAGTATCTGATCACCACTTATTCCCCTCATGCCTTGTTGGTGATCCTTAACACAAATATTCAGATTTGGAGTCATCCCACCATGACTATGCTACACTACTTTAAAATTCATGCAAATTTTTCCTTGAAATCTTCTTGTGGTGCCCATAATTCTCTCAATCGGAAGGATATATCCAACACAATTTCTCCCCAACTCTTGATGGTGCTCTTTACTCAACGGTAATATTGGAACTGCAAAATTAAAGACCATGCAAAGATGATCCAAAATAGACCAATGAGTATCATAATAATATATCTCACATACACCCATGATATAGGAATAATTGCATACCTTCTGTCTACTCCAAGTGTTGAAAATTTGTTCCTTTAAGATACAAGGAATGCTCAATCCATTTGTAGTATCTCATTGTTCCTAAAATCTCTATCACCAATCCAAAAGGGCCAATACTATATGTAGCTTGACACCAAAAATACCATATGATCTGCAATGTGATCCGCAAGCTAGCAATAATACTTCCTCTAATACCATTCAAATGTTCTATTTAAAGTTTACAAAAGAAAAAAATAAAAGAAACTAGTGACTCAAACTACTAATACAAATATTGATTGCAACTAAGGTGGAAACTTCACAAAAAAACTTTAAATTTCACTAAAATATAATTAGAAATCAATATGAAAGGAACAACAACATTGATTTTAATTAATTGCAAGATGGGAAAGATGATGATAATGCTGATATGCAAGCTAGATTTTTTTTTTTCAGAATTACCACTTTCCCAAATCAACTCACAAATATAAATGTGTTTATTATTATTATTTTTACTAACTCTAACAACAATAAATATAAATATATTTATAGTTTCAACCCATTTTCATCATGCCAAGAGACAAATTTTGAAACAAAATTTTACACTTAGGTTCCCAATTCAAAATATGATTGGGCATTGGGAAATATTAATGACATTAGCTTAGTAAGGTATAAAAGGCTAGAAGTACTTGGGTTCATTGACACGAGTCTTCTAGTGAGTGTTATATAGTCATTAGTGATGAGAAGGAATATCTATAGTAAAGGCATGATTCTTCTAATGCCACACCCTCTTCTGTTGCCACCAACCAACCCTTCCAAAAATTCTAATATTGGTGGTGGAATGACCAATATCATTTAGAAACCTACACCATACTTCAACCCCCTACCATCATGGAAGAGAAAAAAGATGGAATAAAATGTTAATGCAAAAGCAAAGAAGGTAATTTAGAAAAATTTTAGTATTATTTGAACATTCTATTCCATGTTGCTTAATCTCCTTATTGGCAAGCCATAGTTGATGTCATTCCTATTGTGGGTTCTTATTTCAAGGCCTTGTCACATGAGAGACTCAAAGTGTACATGATAAGAGAGGTGATGCAATTAGAAAGGGGGATGCTAAGCATTGAACCATTGGGAGACTAAAAGTTGTAGCATTATGTTGGATGGGTTGATTGATTGAAGGAATTATATATTTATCAACTTTCTTGCTCCATCCAACAATGGCATGATCTTCTTGAGATCAATAGATGTACAGTGTGAAATCAACCCACTTGTTTTCACCATTCAATAAGGTTGAGATGGAGTTTGGGCCACAATACGTAATCCAAATAATGACTAATAATGAAACAAATTATGTGGCAATGGACAAAATTATCATGGAGATGTCTCCCACCTTATTTTGAAACCCACACCTAGACTCCCCAACCATCATTAAAGAGCACAAGATGGAAGAAAATATCAATGCACATCGAAAGAAGGTACTATCAAATTTTGGTGTTATTCAAGCATTCAATTAATTTTTTTCTTAATTTCCTTAATGATAGGCCATGGCTGATGTCATTAATATTGCAATTCATGGTTTCAAAGCCGTATTATATGAGAGCCACAAAGATCACATGGTAAGAACGGTGGTGCAATTAGTAAAGTAGTCATCAAGCATTGAAAGTATTGGGAAGTTACAAGTTATAAAATTATGTTAGATTTGTGGTCTCATATAAGAAATCATACATTTATCAATTTCCCCACTCTATCCAATGGTAGCATGATCTTCTTGAGATCAACAAATGCATGGGATGGAGTGAAATTAAACCACTTATTTTCATAATTTTGCAAGGTTGTGGTGGATGTTGGGCCACAATATGTAGTCCAAACCAGGTTGGGCAATAATAAGTAATCCAAACCATCACTAAAATGCAACAAATTATATCAAAAGAGACAAACTTCTCAACAATATGTATCCTACATTAATTTAAAGCATAATTATGGCACATTGCATTTATTCTACACTTGAGGTCATTGGAAAATTGATTGGGTTGAATCTACAATAGAGACAGAAATTCATCACCAACTTCATTTATAACCACACTTAAGTGTTGGGAATGATGACAATATTCACTAAAGAAAAGGAGCTCCAAAACTAGGCACAAAAAGGTTTGCCACTAATTTGTTGGCACTATAGAATTTCTCAAAAAATGAACCACAAACACATGTTTGTGTCATCAATTTGTGTAGAGTGATATTTTTTTAATCAAATGGATAAATATTAAAATTTCACATCTTTTGTTTAATGAAACATTTTAGATAGATGCACAAGAGATTGTGCAAATTTTAAATACCTTGGTCAAAGGGCTAAGATTGGTTGATGGGGAAAAATCTGCCAAAGCTTATTTTTAAGAGACCATGGCTAAGGCAAATGAGGCAATATGGCACAAAACGCAAAATGATGTAAGAAAATTCATGCCAATTCGGTAGCTCATTCATTTAGATGAGATCGTCAAATGCATCATCAAATCCATGCTACAGGCTAATTCTTGAATCCCTCTATCCATATAGTTCAATTCAAGAAGGGTAGAGAAGTTAGAGCAAGGTTATTCAAATGCATATCCACATTCTTTTCAAATGCAAGGGAAAGATGAGTAGCCATAGTAGAGTTTCCATTATACAAGTAGGCAAAGGGTTTCTTCTCCAACATATGTGCATAGGATTATGGAAGATGCTAATACCATCTTTTAATTTCCAAATTAATAATTTGTAATCCTTTTTCACTTTTTTTTTTCTGTAAAATACAATCGAGGTTGTGAAAATAAATTCTTAATAATAACATAAAGGTACATATATGGCCAACAATGGCCATGGTGCATATATTACATTTGCATACATTCCATTAGCTAAACTACTACATACTAGTTTCTAACACCACTACCAAAAACAAAATCTACTCCACTATTGAAGATAAGAGACAAAGCCACATAGGGCCTTTAGATTGCTCAACCCGCCTAAAGGAGTGCAAAATATGCTACTGTATTTATTACCCCTTCTCCTATAACAAATACCTTAAACTTCACGCTAGCCTTATTGGTTATATTTCTTCTCTTCACTTCTATCCTCCCTTGGCCATCTAGATTGCTACACTCACCTATTTCAATTTCCACTTTACCCGTCACTTCAAAAGCCTCTAGGCTAGGGTTTTCATGTGTATGGCATTCTGTCTGTGTTTCTGCTCTGAGCCATCCATCTGTCATACCGCATTTACTGTGGGATCTCATTAGGGTTAGCCTTTAGTATGGCTCCGGCCAACTTCGGCCCAGCAGTTATTGCTGGTGCTCGAGTTGAAGCTTCGGACTGCCATGGCGCCTCCTCCAAACAAACGTCCTTGCAAGTTCGTCCCGAAGGTCTTCCACGAGGTAACCCTGACATTATCCTTAATCCTCAGGAATTTGATACTGCATGTGAATGGTTAGAGAAACATACGCTAATTGGATATTTTGTGGGTCATACTCCTCCTGAAAGTATCCTCAAGGACTGGGTCAACAAGAGCTGGACCCCTCATGGGGTCCATCTTGACGGAGTGGAAAACCTTACCAAAGGTTTTTTCCTTTTCAGGTTTGCTAACCCTTCCCAGGTGGACGCGGTTTTCAACCGTGGTCCCTGGACTGTTAGGTCTTCCCTGTTAGTTTTCCAGAGGTGGTCTCGAGACTTTACTGTCTCCGACGATAAAAAACTTAGGGTTCCTATTTGGGTTGAGTTCCTTGGTCTCCCTTTGCCATGCTGGCCTTTTATTGAAGCTATTGCCAAGACCCTAGGCAAGGTCATTGTCATGGAACATGACAAGTTTTTCAATGCCCGTCCCCAGAAGCGGGTCTGTGTTGAGGTCGACC
>MU226539.1:111021-124132 GCA_018584345.1 Thuja plicata
ATAGAATAGTTGTCATTTTCATGCATTGAATCTCTCATTTCATAGTGTACTTGCATGGGCACAACTAGGTCAATCTAAGGGCCTCCATTACAAAACCTTTGCACTCCATGACTAGAGAGCTATGAGTTGATGTTTGAGGCCTCATTCTTGAGAAACCTTGAATGGAATGATTAATAGAAGTGTGACACATTTTTATCACAAATTTTTGGCGCCCACTGTGGGGCAGGTACATTTATGTTCTGGCCTCATTTCATTTTATTTTTTTTCATTCTGTCTGTACTTTCATACTGTTCTATTTTTATCTCACACGAACTTGCTGAGCGTATCGCACGAACTTTCTAGTGTATCGCACGAACTTTCTAGTGTATCGCACGAACTTTCTAGTTCTTTGCATGGCCTTCTGTACTTCTTCACGCGATCTAGTATAAATCATCGTGCAAAATTACACACTAGAGCTTTCATTTGATATTTTCTTGTCTCGGTTTTCTAACCATATGCTATTTTCTGACATCTGTGTTTATCTGATTTTATCTTTTGAAATAGCTTAATAGTGGTTTGCAGGATGCTAAGATAAAGAAAAGCCATCATAAAATTCTAACATGTTTATTGCAGGATGCTGAAATGAAGAAAGGCATTACAAACTACTAATGAGTTTATTGCAGGATATTTTGTCGAAGACCTTGCGTGTTTTCACAAATTCTCATGTCTATTTTTTTAGTAGTTAAAACACACTTCGGCTAGTGTTTAAAATGAATCATTGTCTTGCGTGATTGAAGTGTATTTTAGATTGTAATCCTAAGAACTACATGAACATATCCTCTCCCCACGCCTTTATGGATCTTGGGTGTAAGAGAAATTCATGTGATTCTTCTAGAGTGGATACCTCCCGAGAGATTTAACAGAGCTTGTGAGAGTGGATGCCCAACCAGTAAAAGGTTAAAGTTAAGCCCTTCCGAACTGGTATACAAAAAATGCTATTGTGACTAATGTCACAATAGACAGGTGTAAATTTGTTGTGGCAACCAAAATCTCCTCCAGTACCCCAGTGGTGCGTTAAAGTCCCTACATTATTAAGGTGAAAACCTTGCTTTGAAAGGATTGGGAGAGCCCCCTTAATTGGGAAAATGACTTGATCACAACCACCTGAATGGATGTCCTTACTACAAACTGTTGTTCTAGTTTCCAAAAACCCTCTATCTATTGGCGCGGAAGGTCAGAGACCGACTAAGATGCCCCACACTTTTACGGCTCTTAGTAGAGACAACAACCCTTTGGGAAGCAATTCCTTTGAGGTTCAAAGCTTGGAGTGCCTGAGAAGTGAGTGCACATGTAAGGAGGAGCCCATGCCTCCAAGGTTCTAAGTTGTCTTCTATGAGTAAGCATAGCTGAACTTTGGTTCAAGTGGAGATTCAACAGATACCATCCTGACTATCCTAGGATTGTGATGTTTTTGTTTTGGTACTACAAACATTCTATTTAATGTGTTTTGTGTGGGTGTATCATTTGAAAAATTGAAACTATCATCAAAACACACAAAATGTCAATCTTGAACATGTCCAAAATAACCTGTAACTCAAACTATCTGTCAGAAAACAACATGGTTTTATCTCGGGAAACATGATCTGGTCTCAACTGTCTGATTCTGTAGATGTTCATTTGTCAAAATTTGCATAGTTTCACATGAAATTTCCCAATCTTCGCATCATTATCTGAGAATATTCACGTAATATGATGGAAATTGTCACGCGATATTTGAAAATAGTGGTTTTGTCTTATCACTTTTTCTTCACCAGTCTAGTGTCATTCTTCGCATGAGACTGCAAATTTTTGTGCGCGTCGGTGAGAATCTTCACGCAAAAGTGCATTTCTTTGCGCGAGTAAGAAACTTTTTTTAAAAACATTGAGCTAATTCCTGTTAGTCAAATGTACTTATATCAAATCTAGTCTCTGATCTGGGTCTATTTTTCTGCCCTCTATCTTCACACAGTCTGAAACTTGGTTTCTTGGGTTGAGAATTACGTGAATCTTGATTAAACTGGTCTCATCTCATATCTTTTGGTCTCTTTCAACTGTGTCGTCATGCCTTCTATCACAATAGTCATCTCTTGGTTTTTCTAGCCTCATCTCTAATGATTTTCATCAAGGATACTTCACCCTTTGGCACTTTCTATGCAATTACTCTGAGACAGTTTCAAGTTTGGTCCTAGTTCACATCCCTTGTTCAATATTTGTCTATGACTGTCACAACTTGAAGTGGAAAAACATTTCCTTCAATCAATCAAGACGAATCTATTCTTTCCACACCATTATCAGTTACATCTAGTTAGGAATCATCTTGTTCTCCTTCTCCGGTATGTCGACCTTACAATAAGCGGTCATTTCCAATGGATTTTAGTCAGATTCGAAATCCTTTGTTCCAAGAAGACCCAAATTCTGAGAACACTCAATATTTTCATATCGAGTCTTTACACCTTGAATCCTTGCATTCTAGCAAGATGATAGATCATAACCAATCAGGTGAGGCTAGTAGAGCTAACCTCTTTAAAACTTGGGGTAAGTTCCATTCTCAAGACATCCCTAACGATGTGGAAATGGAAATAACTCAAGAAGCTTGATTGCATAGGCTCATGCTAATAAATATTTCTGTAGGATGATGGGAGTTCTCCTAGCTGTGGAGAAAGAGAAATACATTCTTGAATTAGCCAATCAAGGGGCTAAGTTACCCTCCAACTATGGTGTAGAAACACTTGTTGAGAAAGAGGAAGAAACTGAAAACTCCCGCTTGTGAAAGGAAATGCAAACTATGCAAGCAAAACTTTCTCAACTCTTTTAAGAGAAAGACAAACTTGTTACACAAATCAAGCTGGAAAGCATCTGTCCTTTCCCATTTGACAAAGATCTTTGCATGCCTCCTTTCCCCAAAGGAGTTGAACTTCCTAAATATGATAAATACTAGGGTACATCTTACCCTCAAGACCATTTGAGAGAGTTTGGTTCTTTCTCCATGGAATTCATACATGACACAACTTATCTCATGTGTCTTTTCCCACGTAGCTTGGGAGGGTCAGCTATGGAATGGTTCTCTAGACTACCAACTGGCATCAAAACTTTTGACAAAATTGCCAATATATTTCTATAACACTATTCTCACAACATCCAACATCTAGTTCATATCTGAGATATTTGCAAATTGAAACAAAATCATGGGGAATCCTTCCTGATATTTCTCCAAAGATGGAGACAACTTTATACACGATATTCTCATAAGATACCCGAATCTGAAAAGTTGGACATCTTTCTCGATAATCTTCTCCCCAACTTTGGGTATCAAGTATAGCTACAAGGTCTTCTAACCATTGATGACATGATTAAACAAGCTGTAAGAATCGAGACATTTATGATTAAGAAAGGAGAATTGACCTTACACAAGGAAAATAAACAAGGGTCTTCCTCCTCAAGCAAAGATAAACTCAAATTTCCCAAAAAGAACCAAAATGTTGTGAATGATGGATTTGTGGAAAATGTGACTCCCAAGCCTTCCAAGGTTGCCTTTAATCTCACTACCATGATGCAAGAAGCCAAAGCCACTGAACAGGCTACGACAGATTCAAAATCGAGTACTTCATGATTTTCTAGACCTAAACATTGGGCTCCTAGACCCAAGCATGAGTTCACTCCTTTAGGAGAACCTCTTGAGGTGGTTTACAAGACTCTATTGGACAATCATTTACTCACTCCACTAGATAATTCATGACCTTATGATCTGCAACCAAGACCCTCTTGGTGGAATGAATCTGCTTATTGTGAATTTCACAAAAACAAAGGTCATAAAATGGCTACTTGTCTTAAATTCTGGCTTAAAATCCAGGATCTCATTGATAGTGATGTTATTGGTGTGGGAGGTCACAAAAAGAATTTTGATGACCAAGCTTTCAAAGATCCATTTCCTTCTCATGGAAAAGGTGAATCATCTAAGGCAAAAATATAGATGCTAAGGTCAACTATACATACACCAATAACGACAATGTCATTAATATGGTTGAACCTGTCGATACTGAATATTGTAATGTCATCATTCTCAAGGGAAGGGAAGATACTTCCAAGCCCAAAACACCTTTCAGTTTGTGAGGGTGTACACCTCAGTCTTCTGAACAAGAATAGTCTCAAGTCAGTGCTAACATTGTTACTCGATCTCAAGCTAAGATCATCCTTAAAGGCCCTAAGCCTTCTATGACTACATCAACTCAACCTTTAGAAAAAGCTAAGGTTGACTCTTCCAGTAAGAATCCAAAAGTGGGTTCCTCATCTAATGCTACCAATTACAGTATTCTCAGTCAATTGCAATGTACTAATGCTCAGATAACTATTTTTGAGCTGTTAAAAATTTCCCATGCTCACAGGAAAATCCTGGACAAACCCCTCAATGAAGCAAATGTCCCAAAAGATCTTGATCTCGACTAGTTTCAATTCATGGTAGGTCTCTTGACCTCGTCACATTATTTGTCTTTCTCTGAGGAAGATGACCATTCTTTGAGTCACCCGCATAATAATCCTCTGCACATTGAAATCATGATTGGTCCAAAGCATGTTCGTCATATTCTCATAGATAACGGTCTTGGCCTCAATATTTGTTCTGCTAGTTTCCTTGCTGAGTTAGGCTACGGTGAAGACTACATTGATGCTCACAAAAAGATTACTATTAAGGCCTATGATGAGGAAGAACGTAAATCTAAGGGGCTGGTTGTGTTGCCAATCAGAGTTGACCCTATTGAATGAGATGTTATTTTTCAAGTGCTTGACATTCCTTTGGCATACAATATTCTATTAGGAAGGACATGGATCCATGAAATGTAGGTTGTCCCTTCCACATACCATTAGTGCATTAAGTTCCCATTCCAAGGATCTGAAGTGACTATACCTGCTAATACAGGCTATGATTGCAATGCCCTCACAAAATCTGCTGACATCTTTGTGCCTACCAACAGAGAATCTATTGAACTCCTTGAGTCCAAATTAAAAGAAATGGAAAAGAGTTTGACACTCAAAGAAATTGACATGGGAGGATATCAAATTGAACCTGTGCTATCTAATACATCTCTACCTTTCCCTCCACATTATTTTGGGAGACCTTCTGAGAGCACTAAACCTTCTACAGTTCCTCCTCCAACAAAGTATGGTGACCTACCTTTGTAAAAGCCACAGTACCATTAGAAGAAGAAGAAGCTGAAAACAAAGCTATCAAAGCTTGGATCTATAAAGGAGAAGAGAATTATAAACAAATAACTCCTCCTTATGACATTAAACCTGAGCAATATGGCTAAGGTCTATCCATTATGCAATATTTTGGTTACAAAGGAAATGGTCCCATAGGTGCAAATCATAAGGGCTTGATTGCACCACTTGAAGCTATTGGTCACAGAAAACATGACTCTATAGGTATAGGCTTTGAGAAACTCACATTTCAACTAGGGATAAACAAATTCATACCTCGAGAAGATAAACAACCAATACCTAAAGAAACATCTAAAACTAGAGAATTTGAAGACAACTCTGATGAGGATAGTTTTCCTCATCCTATTCCTCCAGACCTGGCGGCATTCTTTGCTGAGTCAGATGACTTTATACCATGGGTCACTACAGTAGACACTGACAGTGATTCTGATGACACCACTTCCTTTTCTCCATTAACCTATGAAGAGTGGAAAGGAATACACACTGTAAATCTAGGTCATCAAGGTGATTTATACATATCACCACACTTTTAGGAATAGTTTGAACAAGAATCCCAGTCACTTCTCACTATACAAGAAGCAATTGATGCTACAAATACTAATGAGGTACCTAGGTCAAAAGGATCTCATCAGACTATAGTAGAGGTTCTAGGTAGAACTCATCCCAACTGGGGACAAAGAGTTGATTTCACTCATGTTCTTAACATGACACCTAATGATGAAACAAACTCTCATGAATATGAGTTTGACAGCTTGTCATATGCCACCTCTGACAGAGATACAGATACAGCTAACACATATGAAAACCTTCTCTAAGTAGGTGAAGGGTCTAGTGTAAGGTCACATGAGTCTGACTCCATAGATGTTAACATGTCATCTACTACGGTCGCTAGGAATCAAAAGATTTTGACTATACCTCTAGATGAGATCGCTTTAGGTCTCGACTTTCTTGTCCATGCTTTTGATGATTATACCGTGAATGCACTTGAACCCGTCACTTCTCTTTCACTTCGCCATCCTGAGCTTATAGACTGGAACTCTACCTCCCCATCTAATGAAGTCCTTACGTTCCAGAATGATTATGCTCTTGCCTATTACCTATACGCTATCGAACCTATAACGTCCTCCACTAGTGAAGCAAGTGTCAACATGACTGAGGCTGACATCAAGTATCTTAGTCAAAAAATCAAAAGAAGAAAAAATAGGTGCTCTGATGGTGAAAACCACATTTTGGCAGTATCAGAGCCTAAAACAGTCAAAATCAAAGACATATCCAAGGGTGAAAACCTCTCTGAGGCGCCCGAGGATGAGATACTTGATACACTTCTGAGTCATTTCTAGGAGAGATCATCTGTGCTTATTGAACCAACTCAACCTATCAACTTGGGTACAGAAGTTGAACATTAGATCATTCACTTGGCACAATCACTATCAGAGGTAGAAAGAGAGGAATTACTACATTCTTCAGAAGTAAAAAGATAAACTTCGCATGGAAATATTTAGACATGTCAGGATTAGACCCTAATCTAATCATGCACCATTTTTCCATTGCACCAGGTGTCAAGCCCGTCAAGCAGAAGCTTCACAAAATGCATCCACATGTGGCTCTACTTGTTAAAGCTAAATTGGAGAAATTGCTTAAGGCAGTGTTTATCAGAGTAATTGACTATGCAGAATGGATCTCTAATATCGTTCCAGTATCAAAACATGATAAATCTATACGATTCTGCACAAACTTCAGAGACTTGAATTTGGCATGTCCTAAGGACGATTTTCCATTGCCTAATATTTATATGATTGTAGATATGAAAGTAGGGTATGAAATGTACTCACTAATGGATGGTTTCTCTAGCTACAACCAGATAAAAATCACACCAGAGGACCAAGAGAAAACTACTTTCACATGTGCGTGGGGCACTTTCTGTTGGAATGTCATGCCCTTTGGACTCAAAAATGTTGTTGCTACATATCAGAGAGCTGTTACTACTATATTTCATGACATGATGCATAAAAAAATGAAAGATTATGTAGATGACGCTTTAGCTAAGAGCATGCACCGAAAGAAGCATCTTGCAATCTAGGTCCTATACTAGATCGTATGGAATAGTTCAGTCTGAGACTCAATCCTAAGAAATGTGCATTTGGCGTAACATCTGTAAAATTGCTCGGCTATATCATCTCTGCCAAAGGCATCGAAGTGGATCCTGCAAAAGTACAAGCTATCATGAAAATTTCACCACCAAAGAATATCAGACAAATGAGAGGACTTCAAGGCCGATTACATTCTATCTGGCATTTTATCTCACAACTGGTAGACAAGTCACAACCCTTCACCAAGACTTTACACAAAGGTGTGACTTACTTATGGAACAAAGAATGTGATGAAGGTATCACACAAATCAAATAGTATCTTGTGAACCCACCAATCTTGATGCCTCCTATCCATGGGAAGCCACTTATAGTTTATATCTCTGCTATATATGCATCATTGGGTATCCTTTTGGCTCAAGAAGATCAACACAACAAAGAAAGGGCTATCTATTACATTAGTAGAACTCTGGTCTCATATGAAACAAAATATTCTGCTATAGAGATGGCTTGCCTTACTATGGTGTTTGCTTCACAAAAACTGCGGCACTATATGCTGGTTCATACTACATGCCTAATTGCTAAAATTGATCCTCTCAAATATTTTCGTAGTAAAGCTACCCTCACAGGTAGACTAGCTAAATGGGTCATGCTTCTCAGTGAATTTGATATTGAGTATGTAGAAAGGAAAGCCATCAAAGGGTAAGCGATTGCAGATTAGTTGGTAGAAGCACCCCTAGTAGAACATCAACCATTGCACATTGAATTCTAGATGAGTCCATATTACTTCTCACACATCGATCACAGACTATGTTTTTTCATGGTTGATTTACCCAATAGGGTTCAGGTGTTGGGATACTATTCATTACACCTCAAAGGTACTCTTTACCAAAAGCATATAAGATGTTGTTACCTTGTACAAACAACATTACTGAGTACGAAGCCTTAATCAATGGTATGAAGATCTCCCTTGAGTGGCGAATAGATGAACTCAATGTCCTTGGAGATTCACAGTTAGTCATCAATCAAGTAAATGATATCTATCAGACAAAGGAAGACAAGTTGGTGCCTTATAAATGGTTGGTTGATGACCTCAAAAGGTATTTTACTCACATCACATTTCAACAAGTTCCAAGGGTAGATAATAAAGCAGCAGATGCCATGGCTACTCTTTCCTCCATGTTACAAATATAAGAAAATGATTTTTGACATGAATTCCTAGTGGAGATGTTACGCCACCCAACCTATGATTCCCCTGTTTCCTGGATGATCTGTTCTATCGTTGGACATGACTCATCCCACTACCATCATATCTTTTCTTACCTTCATGACCAGATTGTTTTGGATACTTACACCCGGAATGAGAAACATCACTTAATCCACAGTGCTTCACAGTTCGTCATCATTGCTAATGACTTGTATAGGCGCGGTCTAGATGGTACCCACCTTAGGTGTTTAGAATCTGATGAGTCCAAATGTGTGTTAGTAGAGGTGCATGAAGACATCTGTGGGTCCCACTCTAATGGCCTGACATTGGCCCATAAACTTATTAGGGCTGGTTACTATTGGCCAGATATGGAAACAGAAGCGACACAGTTTGCCAAGTCTTGCAAACAATGTCAAATACATGGTAATTTGATTCATGCTCCAGCCAAGGAGCTTATTCCCTTCATTACTTTTTGGCCATTTCAACAATGGGCCTTTGAATTGGTGGGTCAGATTTACCCCTCGTCCTCAAATGGACATAAGTTCATAATCATAGCTACAAACTATTTTACCAAGTGGGTGGAGGCAGTCCCTCTCACCATTGCCAATGGCAAATCAGTAGCTATGTTCATTATCAACTACATCATCTGTAGGCATGGTGTACCCTTAGTAATAATCATTGATAATGGGGGACAATTCAAAAACAAGGATTTGACAAAGCTATGCTCTAAGTTTAAAATTACTTAGCATTGTTCTTCTATCTATTATCCTTAGGGTAATGGACAGGTGGAAGCATCCGATAAGACAATCCTTAAAATCCTACATCGCACAGTGCACAAATCTAGATGAGCGTGGCATCTCTAGATCAATCCAGCTCTTTGGGCATACAAGACAAGCATAAGAACACCAACAAGGGCTACTCCCTATGTTTTGGTTTATGGAGTAGATGTTGTGTTACCAATTGAGGTTGAGATTCCTTCTCTATGAGTCTCTCTAAAAGGCCTCATTACTAATGAAGATAACATAATATCTCGGCTACAAGAGCTAGAACTACTTGATGAATGTCGAAAAGTGGTGTTCGATCACCTTAGAACATAACAGAAAAGGATGTCTAAGAGCTATAACAAGAAGGTCAGACCAAGAGATTTCTAAGCAGGTGACCTCATTCTGAGGGAGAACCCTAAGAATCAACAACATCGGATCTAGAAAGGGAAATTTGAACCAAATTAGCTTAGTCCGTATGTTTTCACTACAGTGTTTGGGTCTGTACCTATAGACTTTCTACTACTGAAGGAGAACAACTCAAAGAGCCCATCAACACTCTTCATCTGAAATGGTTCTACAATTGAGACATCTTCAATGTGCTCATGTATATAGTAAAGTCCTGAAAAAATTCTAAAAATCTAAAAATGTCCTAAAAATGATCATCTTAGTGAAAACCTAGTGATAGGCGCTTTGATGTATCTCAAAAAAAAATCATATATTCCAAAAATACAAAAAAAAAAAGAGAAAAAGAAAAAAAAGCGTCATTGATGAAAACCTGGAAAACAGGCGTAAAACTATCCAAGTGAGCCCCAAATAAGTATGGAATTGTAGAGGTATATAATTTATGACACTGCAACAATATACACAATCATCTTAGGGGCATATGTATAGCTAAATAGTGTTGTGTTGTATCATTTACCTAAACTTTCTTAAGGTTGATGAGGAGAATGTGTTTTCTTGTGATATAATAATAGTCATGACATTGTATTTATAAATATCAATAGATCCATGGATCAAGGAAGACAATTTAAGGAAATGTTTAATTACATGAAATGAATAACATTGATACAAATTGCTTGATCATTTCTATAGGTTTAAGAAAACTTTGCAAAGATAGATCTAGTCCATATTTATGAACATAACCATTCATAAAGAGCAATAATCTTTAATCTAAAAGGAAATTCAAGAGAATCGAATTCCTTTTTAATGTTAAAAAAATATAAATTTCGAATATCACACCAAATTTTGTAATTTATTGATAAAAAAACCAAATACCTTTATTTTATTTTGTTTAAACAAGCCAGTTTTGAGGGTAATTCACTAAATACGTTAATTTTGATGATTATAAACCTAAACCTTTTGTGGACTGCCATAGGAACACACATATATCTTGAATTACAAAATACTACTTCACATCTTCTTCATCTTCTTCTTTACACCCAGGAAACAAACCGACAAAACCCTACCACCTCGACCGTAAATTTTAACATTTGCAAAACGTTCTTTAATTTCTATAATTAAAAACACAGAGAGATCCACTACCACTAGTAACATTGGCGATTGTCTACAAATGCCTCGACCAGAAAAAGAGACACCATAGGGCAAATACAACCATTGTTTCAAAATCTATGAGCCAATAGCACTTGATTCACCATAGGGATTCAAACCCTAATACCACTTACAATGAAACTTTCACCACTCCTTTAACCGTTGACTTATATTTACCCAAATCGAGCAGAACTATGACAAAATGAGAGGACCCTGTTGTATTCACCATAGACCTCACCACATCGAGTATAAAGACACGCCCCAATACCATTTGAATGGCGTACAATACAACGGGGGAATTTATTTTAAATATTTTATTGGGACACAGATTAGTGATGATCCCATTAAAAGCCATTTTCCTTGTATTTGGTTGTACTATATACGCCTTCAGTCGTAAATTTAAAGGCAATCTACACAAGACAACCCCAACCAAACTCCCGCAGTCATAGGTACTATATACGCCTTCAGTCGTAAATTTTCCAACTCGCATAAGAAGATAATTAAAACTCCTATCAAAATCGCGATACAAAATATTCTATTAGTTTCAACCCATCGATATAATACTGAGCTTCTAGATGCAAATTTTCCTTATCCTCACAGCACTAATCATAATAAGATTAACCTTCTAAAAGACAGTGTCTATTTTTTTTAATATAATTCATGTCTATACGAAATAGTCAAACTTCAAAAGTTTAAGCAGTACTATAATAGAATAATAGAAAACATTGAAAAGAAATAATACTAGAGGGAAGTTGAGTGTAAAACATATATAAGATTAAAGTTGACTGAGATACCAAATTTGTTACATTTCAATGTGGAATGAATTTACAAACAATGTTGTCTATTCATTTGTTTTTCTTTTTTACTATTGAAAAGTACGTACATTATTATTAAACAATAATATTACATATAAGCACAACCCGCAACCTAAAAGCAGTGGGAGAATAATAAGAGAGAGGAATATGACTAATACATTTGACTTAAATAGTGAGAGGCCAATATTGCAGACTTCCAAGAAAAAATCCATCACAATCGGTGGTCTCCATAGTGTTCACTCGTTTTATAGTTTTAAGTCTCAAGTCTTGAGTCTTCTTTGGCTTTCTTTCCTTTCTCCTTCAACCTCAATTTACAGTTGTGTTTGATAATTGGAAATAGTCTATATTTTCCCTAAACGATAAGATGAATGTGCATTCAAATCAGCCCACTTGTATTCCTTCCCACAACTCATCTTTATTTCAACTGATGGAAGTGGCCCACTCAAAGTAAGTGCTCAAGCGGTCAAGCCCATGAGCGTTACAAATCCGTGCAAAATAGAGACTCACTACAGTTATATTTTAACCATAGATGAAGAAAAATCAAATCTCAATTCAACGATATGAAGAGTATAGAGCTCATGTCTTTAAATACCCCACCACAACAGCCGTATTTCAATCGAATATTGCTAGTTTAACTAGCTTTTTATTTTGGAATTCATGCGTTGTAATAATTTTTATAGTGTTTTTATTTGATAAAATAGAAGAGGGTTCAAACCTTTACACAATAGTTATGTAAGTGGAAAAGAAGTCGGAATTCACAAGAAATGAGACCACCAACAACAAAAAGGAAACGGCTATGCAGCCGATAAATAGTCCCTGATGTGACCATTTGTTAAGATTTTTTAATTAATTTAAAAATAAAAAAACAACTGCTGCATGATTTTTAAATTAATTAATAAATGTTAACAAATGGTCACATCAGGGACCATTTGTCCGCTGTATAGACGCTACCCAACAAAAATGGGGGAACCCTTTTTGAAAAAAGAGGTTTTGGAAAAGAGCTTCCAACTAGTGAGAACAAGGGTCGAGACAACAAGCGAACACCTAATTAGAATATATGGGTTTATGAAGGAACCCCAAACCGTCTTCTTTTAAAAACCCCTTGCATTGGAGCCAATGCAGCCAAGGGAATAGTCAACTAATAGTAGACCTTGAAAGGCCTCCCACAACATTTTACCTATAGGACCATCTTGAATAGAGACTCTATTAGAAAATATTTACAATAATATTTTAACCATAGATAAAGAAAACATAAATCTCAATTCAATGATATGAAGAGTCTTGACCTCATTCAATAAAACTCCTACCACAATAGCCATATTGATTTGAATTTGGGTAGATCAAAACTTAAAATCTATGACAGGAAAAGTCTCTACTAACTTCCTCTCAACATTGTTCATCAAAATGATCTTTTGATTGTTAAAAATAAATCTATCTTATCAAGATCAAAATTTCCAC
>MU226539.1:124232-151651 GCA_018584345.1 Thuja plicata
ATTAAATTAATGGTTAAAACTTGAAAGATTGAAGGAAAAGCATAAGGAAACCACCAAAACTGACATATTGCTTCCTATCTAAGAAGAGTGTGATTAAATGCTATAATTTCCCTTAGATTATGCATAAATCGGTGACATATACAAGCTTAGAATAGAATATTCAATAAGAAATCAAGCTAAATTGTAATGCAAATTTCATTTTAGTGCACCAAAGAAGGTTATGAAATTATAAACTAAGAATGCATTTAGATTTGTAGAAATTAGAGCATCATAAGAGTATAATTAAAATTCTAAGAATTGCGGCCAAATGAGCTAAAAATTCAATTCTTTTATAGAAGAATTTGAGGGATGAGTGGTTCAGATTGATTTGTGAAGAGAGGTGGAGATTGAATCTTTGGTGATCCATGTGAGTGAACTATCATTGGCTTATGGATTGACTTTCCATGTGCAAGTGATGAGCTGTATTTAAGAAATTTATTTAATTGCTTTAGGAGATTAAATTGATTTTAATAAATTATGCCAATATTTGAATAACTATCTTGACATAATTAGGGATATGATCACACTTAGGGAAAATAGGGTGTCTAGTTAGAGTAGACCAAATTAGGGCGGTTACATTTTCCCCTCTTTGAATTTATGTGCGATCAATGCATTGATTCAAAGAGTGTCTGATGTTGACTTCATAAAGTTTGAGAATTTCACACTTGATTGAACTAAATGGCTGATGAGATCAGTCTTGAACTTGATTTAACTAAGACAGATAGTATCAAATTTGAACTTGATCGAACAAAGGTCAATAAAAAAATATTTGAAGATACAAATTTTGAACTTGATCAATCAAGAATTGATAATACTGACTCCAAACTTGATCAAATGAAAGTCAGTACGAAGCTGCTGAGAGCTGTGAGGTATCAATTCTGAACTTGATCAAATGAGAATTGATAATATTGACTCCAAACTTGATCGAATGAAGGTCAGTATAAAGTTGCTAAGAGATTGATAAAGATTTGAGAGATTGTAGGTATAGATATCCAGTTTGTTTAGTGGTCAAGCCTTCTATCCAACAGTCCCAACTTGATCGAAGAAAACTGCCATGCCCCTAGTCTTTTGATGATGAAGTCAGATTTGCTTTTGAGAAATAATTTGATTGATTTTAAGTGTGATCATGCCCCCTCAAGAACTAAATCAAAGGAAATAGAATAAAATCCCTCTATAGAATGATAGATCAATGGAATAGATTGATTGGATCAAGAAATAATCAATGAGGAGATGCGATGAAGCGAAAGTATGTTGAGAGAAAATACAATTTTACCAAGTTGACTACTTGAAAATATAAATTTTGAGTGTGATAAAATGATGTATGACCACGATTTGGATGAATGATGTGCAATTTGTTTATATAGAACCTGGAAAACTGATTGTGTAAAGCCTACGAATCATTTTATGAATATATAGAGCAATTCTGCATTTGGAGGAGAATGTCGCAAAATGTTTACTGTGTTGTTAAAAAACATCGTCCATGCATTCAATTTTGTTCCCAATAGATCTAAGAATAGAATAGATGTGTAGATATGAGATATCATATTCTAATTCCGATATGCTCATTGTTCCTACATTGATAGATTTTGTATGTGATAGATTATTAGATTGATTCAGAGGTGATGATGTACTTTATCCTTATGATGATCTAGAATAGATTCATGTGATGACATAATTTCTACTCTTTGATTATTACTGATATATAGATGTGTTTGAATGATTCTAGATGAATATGCAGATGTATGTTTTTGATATTTTCTTCATGCAAATATATGTATGGATGGCCTTAGGATGTAAAAAGAAATGCAATGTTTGAAATATTTAATTTTGTATTTTCTTGTTTTCCCATTATGAATGCAATGGATATGCAACGACATGAATATATCAGTAACATAGATTAAGTAGTCAAACTTGGATTTTGAATGAACCAGGAAATCATTTTGAGCTCAAACTCTTATGGTGTTTTTTAAAAATGAATCATGCAATCTTAAATGCAAAATTCTAGGATTGTCTCTGATTTGTGTTTATTTTAACATTTTTATCATCATAGGGAATTTGTGTAACAGACACCATCAGATAGTAAAACTATGACTAATACCCAAAAATTATTATGAAAGTATGAATACCATGTTTATTGGATGCAATGTCAAAAGTAATCGTAAGCATCAAGGCATAGAGGCTAGGATGACTTGTCAATTATCTCCTTTTTCTTCAAGAATCAACTTTTATTCATGTGTAATGTAAGAGATGTAACCCACAATGACCTTCAATATTCATATTCTTGGGTACATAATGTGTCATACACCTTAATTAGAGATTGATTAGAAAAATATAAGGAAATTTGTTCAACCTAACCATAGTTTACACAGAACTAGGATCGAGATATATGCGGCTATCCACTCATATTGGAAGCTCTTACCATAAAAATCCAAGTTAGGTGAAATATATAGGATCATTTGAAACAATCACCATACACAAAAAACCAAGAAAACATTAAGCTCCCTTTCCTTGTGACTCTTTATCTTTGAATAGATTTCACATGTGGAATAACTCGGAAGACATAACAAGAAACAATTGACAATCAGTCAAAGAAAATTTATAACTGCTTACATGCCCCTAGTTTGAAACATCATTGGAACATAGAAGAGTCATAATCAAACAAAGATCATTCTAAATGTGCTTAAGTGGTATTTAAGGAATACCGTTGATTCATTTTTCAATCACAGTAGAGAAATCATCAATCACAACTTGGAATTAAGCAATATGTTTTTTTATCTCTGAGTAAGTGAGATAAACTTTATCATCAATTGAAATCCAATATAGTTTTAAGAAACATTGTTTAATTTAAGTGTTGGGAAAAACTAGTATGGGGTAAAAGTACAAACCCGTGTCACACTTTTATAAAGAGGACCACAACATGCAAAATTGTTAAACTTTAATGACATAAAAGTGACATTTGTATTTAGAATTTGAAAATAATGTAAACTAATGAAATGTGTAAAATTGGATTTAGTTTATGCCTATTTGGATAAGAATTGACATAATTTTTTAATTTTTGAAGTCCATTTTTTAATTGCTAAAAAACACTAAAAATCTAGGGTCTAATTCCCACCGACAAAATATATGTAAATAATCTTGTTTTCCTCTGTTTTCAGAATATGTTTTAGATGACATGTACAACTAGTGCAAAAAAAAGAAAAGATTGGTTTTTGGTAGATATTTTGTCTGTTATAACTATTCAAAGTCAGAGTTACTTGAAATTAATAGTTTTTTTCACCCGCCTGTTGACGGGGTTTTGTTGACCGGGTCCGCCAACAGTCATAAGTTGTCACCGGGCTCCGGGGATACCGGCCAACTCCGCCGTGTTATTTTTGCAAGGTATAGCTTCAGACCACCGATGCAGTAATCAGTAGCAGTAAGGATGTATCGGTGGTTGGCAGACAAGTTGGGGTTGATCTCCCTGATGAAGTCAAACGCCCATTGGGCGAAAGGTCTAGCCTCATAGACTGGTTGTAGAGGCATAGCTGGGTTATGCTCAGGATGCGCTGCAGTTTGGCAAGTATGGAATTTTCTCACATGAGCGTAAATGTCCTTGAATATACAGGGCCAATAATATCCAGCCCGAAGGATCTAATGGGCAGTGGCGTCGGCTGAGCCATGCCCTGTTCCAAACTGTCCATGGAATTCATCGATCACTCTTATAGCCTGGTTTCTATCGATGCACCGGAGGTACACCCGCTCATAATTCCTATAGTAAAGCGCAGATTTTTTTATCATTAAGTGTGCGCTTTTCATCTGTAGAGTGCGGCGTTTGTGGGGAGGTAACCCCTCTAGACATTTGTTGTTTAGTAACAAGTATACCAAATCGGTATACCACGGGTCTTGGGTGATGGCCTTCACTGTATAAGTTTGGCATTCTATCCGGGGAGCCTCTTCTGCCATCGCTCGACTTAGCCCCTGGCCCTGGACTATTTTCATAGGCTGCATTTCTAAGTCATACTCTTGGAGAATGGCCATCCATTTCCCCCATCTTTCACCTAATTCACTTTGCATCAGTAGAGACTTGACGGCCTGGTCCAAAATAATATCATGTACTTTACTCTGAAGAATATAGTGCCGGAATTTCTTCATGGCCCGAACTAGAGCAAAGGCCTATTTTTCTAGTGATGAATACCAGATTTTGGCATTCTTAAAGGGGGAACTCATAAAAGATATTGGTCATTCCTCTCGTTCAACCTTTTGGGTCAACACTACCGCAGCGGAATGCGGTGAAGAAAATGAGTAAATGTAAAATAGAAGGGAATAGTCCAGGCTAGCCAGGACAGGTGCCTCCGTTATGGTCTGTTTGATCTAAGCGAATGCCAGTTTTGCTTCAGGGCTCCATGCAATCTTAGTATCCTTCTTCATCATCTCATTGAGTGGTTTAACTATTTCTATGAATCCCGTGATGAACCGTCGTACGAAGTTGATTTTTCCAAAAAAGGATCACATCTCTTTCTTACTGCCAGGCATCTGTACATTTAGCAACACTTCGACTCTATCAGGGTCTATGGATATACCCTTCTCAGAGATAATATGCCTGAGCAACTTCCCCTCGGTGACCCTGAATATGCACTTCTTGGGGTTAAGGGATATTCCATACCAGCGACATCTCTCGCAAATTTGAGCGAGGTGGGTGGGATGATCACGCCTGTCCCAGAAAAAGATGGTCAAATCATCCATGTAGATGATTATGCACCAATTTATGAGGCCCTTGAATGCAATGTCCATGGCCTTTTGAAATGTAGCCCCCACATTGATCAGACTGAAGGGCATTCTTCTGTACGCAAACGTTCCCCATTTAGTGGTAAACATTGTTTTCTCTCTATCTTCGTACTTGACCATGACCTGGTTGTACCCCAAATATCCATCCAAGAAGGACATCATCTGGGATCCATTTACTATCTGCAACACCTCATCCAATGAGGGGAGAGGGTGATTATCTTTTTTAGATGCCTTGTTCAAATTTTAGAAATCCACGCAAAGACAGATCTCACCATTTTTCTTCCTGACCGGGACCAGGTTGGCAACCCATGCAGTGTGCTGGATTGGGAAGATTATCTGGATTGACAGCATTTTTTCCACCTCTTGATGGATCAGAGGCTCTATCATGGGGTTGACTGGTCTTTTCTTTTGCCTAAAGGGCTTAGCGTCTGGTTTTAGGAGAATAGTGTGGGTCATGATGGATGTATTGTATGTTTTCAAATCTTCATAACCCCAGGCAATTACATCAATGTATTCTCAGAGAACCACGAGAATCTTCTCCTTTTCCTTAGGGGAGCAGGAGGTACCGATGTGGATGATTTTCTCTTCACCGGGCTGGCCAATGTTAACCTTTTCAAACTTTCCTCCCTCAGGGGAGGATGACACCTTTTCACGGGACCGGGGGTCCGAGTCAAAGATTCATTCTAATGTAACCATCCCCTTTGGGGTGGTGTTAGTGGATAGGTCCATGATCCCATCATCTTCATCACCCTACCCAATATCATCATGGTCTCGTTCCTCCACTATCTGATCCTCAAAGACACCAACATTCGCTATGAAGGCCAGGATATGTTGATCGTCTTCAAAAACTTGAAAGTGGGTGACATTATCTAGAATGGATGGGGTGGAGACCATTTTGACTGAAAATATCCAGAGTCGGGAGCTGGCCATCAGCTCAAGTGTGCTGGCAAAAATGGTGAGGGCATCCGGGACATAGTTCCATCACCGGGGAATGAGGTCAATGCCAAAGGCATCAAAATCTTTGATAAGGCTCCAAGCCCGATTGTGGTAAGCGGCCAGCCTTTTATCATGACATGTATATTGACTCCAGACCTGTTTAACAATCAACTCTGAATCACCCAAAGCCCGGAGGTGGGTGACACCTTTCCTTAACGCAAATAAGAGTCCAAGGACCAGAGCCTTGTACTCCATGACATTGTTTTTACAGTTAAACTGTAGCCTATAGGACGTGAGGAAGGATTTCCCTCACAGGTTGATTAATTCTACCCCAGCCCCACAGCCTTGTTTGGATCGGGACCCATCGAACTTAAGGGTCCATAAGTCATTGTTCGAGATTTGGGGCTGGGGCAGAGTAAACTTCTTTGGATTATTGTTGGGGGACTTGGGGATTCTTCCTGTAACCACCGGCGTGAAAGTAGAATTTTCCTCCAGAGTTTTTTGAATTTGGGATTCCTGGGGAGATGGCACCAAAGGAGTGCATCTCGTAGGGGCACTAGGTCCCAGGGAATCAGTTGCATATTGCCTGTTCCAGAGGATATCAAGGTGCCGGTTGGTGATCGAAATACATGGCCCACACTCGAGCTCTGAATGTTTTTGGTAGTGCACTCGGCACCAAGTGCCAGATAGGAGTGTGGCAGGGGTTGTTGTGGCACCTTGAGAGATGATTTTTTCTCTCATCTTTTTGTCCAAGTCTTGGGCCCTCTGTAGTACGGCGGGATCTTCTCCAGGGATGAAATCAAATGTTAAAATTTCAAAAGGTTTGTACACCCCCAGGGAAGTCTCAGAGAAAAAGACTTCGTTGACCCTCCCCACCTCGGTAAGGGCCTGTTTCATCTGGGGTTCACTTTCGACCCAGATCTTATTGGATTCTCCTTCCCATGGAAGCCATAAGTGGGTGAAGTCAGTCGAAAAGTATCCATTCAAGGACTTAGACCAATTCTGACTTAGTAACATCCCATAAGTCTCTGGGATGTCCACCACTTGGATGTTAATGATACTGGCTATCCTGGGGTCCTGGATAAGATGTATTCGGATGTTTTTCAATTCCCCCACCATTTTTAAAGTAGTCTTATCCAATTAGATTACTGCACCATTAGATGGGGTGGGGTGGAATCTGAGCTTCTGACAAATGGACAAGGGCATGATGTTACCTGAAGCTCTGGAATCCACTAGGCAATTATGTATATTCTTGCTGTGTATGTTCAGGCCTAGTAGGAAGAGAGGATCTTCGTTATTCCCCCGGAAGACGGCCGCATTAGCATCCTCGAATGAGACAGTCTTGGGTGGGCGGCTAATGGCTTTCGGGTTCCCTAAGAGCTTCAGAAGAGACTTCTTCTACTCAGGACAGTTCAAAAAAACCTCCATCAAGGTCATGGAGGTAGTGGTCTATTCTAATGCTTTCGTGATGTCAAATCTTCCTCCTGGGAACTAGAAATTTTCCTCCGTGAGATCTTTTGCTTGGTTAGAGCTAGGACCTTTTGGAGGTGTGGGTCAGTCATTCATGTTGTTCCAGGGAGGAGGAGTATCTTTGGTAGGGGGTGCAGGTGTGTAAACTGGTCCTTTACCAACCTGACTCTGAGTATTGTATGGAGTCCGCGTGTTAGTAAAGGCGTTGGCCTCGAAAGGTGGGATAGATTTGTCAAAGAATCCCTGCAATTCAGACTCTTCTTCATCTTCTCTGAAAGTCTTGAAGAAAATGGTGTCATAGGTGAAGGCATTGTGGGTTGTTTCCTGGATAGGAGGCTCTGGAGGGTTAGTATCATGCGACTGCTGCCTGTCCAGCTGGGAGATCATAATGACCTCCAAAGTGGTGCAATTTACCTCGTTGTGTGAACCAGTATCGTGCAATATACACTAGTTATTCATGGGCTAGAAATCTATGACTGGAGTAAAATGCAATGGTCTAGCACCATTTTGGTTGGTGTTTTGGTTCGGAAGCGGGCCTCCGGTGTTCGCATTATTATTCCATTGCTGTTGACTAGGAAGAGACCCGTTGTTGAAGTTTCTTCCTCTGGCATTATTGTTTCATTGGCCGAAGAAAATATTTCCCCTCTGGGAATTTGAATTCTGGGGCTCATAGGACCCCGCCTTCAGTTGGCCCATGTCCATAGTCAAGGTGGACAACATTCGCCAGAGGGATTCGACCTCGGTGGTCAACTGAGTGTTAGTGTCACAATGTGACGGCTGTTGCTGTTGTTGGCTTCCTGGGAAGGCAACAGTATTAGCCAGAGTCGAGGGCGGAAATCCTCCAGCCACAGATGACTGGAAGAAGGGCACTCTGGATGGTTGTGTCTGAGGTTGTTGTTCCTGCTGCGGCTGATTCCAAGGGAAGACTTCCAGACCTGGTGTCATCTGGGTCTGGGTTGGGTAAACATACCATGCTTGTTGGTCTATCAAGGGTGGCGGGGGATTCATTTCCTTCGAGGGGGAACCTATTGCAAGATTGGGGTTGTATCCCTCAGCGTATGTAGTTCCGCCAGGGATCATGTTGAAAGGCGTACTCTGTCCAATCCCGCCCGGGGATTTGTTGAGACCACGGGACAACTCTAGGGCTAGGTTGTAAACTTTTTCCAAAGTGTCCCAGTCACCCACGACGGTTGTTCTCCAAAGGAGAGTGGCAACGAAAGGGTCCATCACGTTGAGGTAGGTCTGTATGGTTAAGTCTGGAGATGGGATAAAAGGACCTGTGCACCGCTTTAAGGCATGCTGGAACCTGTGGTTAAATGCTGCAAGAGGTTCATTAGGTTCCTTTCTGATGGAGATGAACTGGTTGTGGGACCAGGCTGGGTCCACATGCACGTGAAAGGCAGCCAAAAAGGTGTCTTCCATGTCCTGCCAAGTATTTATGGAGTTAGAAGCCAAGTTAAGGTACCAGTTCAACTCACTTTGTCCTAGGGATAGGGGGAACATACAGGTCACAACATCTTCATGCTGGATCCGGTGTCGATTCATGGCATCTTTGTATGCCTGTAAGTGTTCTTCTGTGGTTTGTGAGCCTAAGTGCTCATATCGCGGGCAGATCTTCTCTGTGTGAGAGGGTAAATCATTGGTTGCACTCGAAAAAGTGCCCATTGGGGACCCGGTGTTTCTGAAATATGCAACCATTGGGGGAACTATATGTTGGGTGGTTTGGGTATTGGTTCCCAGGACTGCCTGAGGAGTTTGAGTGTTCAGAGGTACGGTAGATCCCTAGAAAATAGTGGCTGGTAGGACTTTTGAGGTCTACGTCTTTCGAGCAGGAGGCTCGATTTCAACAAAAAATTTTGGATTCGGGGCGCACCTAAGGACTCTTTCAAATTTTTCTGGGGAGAAAGATCCAATCCCACTGAAGGCTTGTCTTCTAAAACTACAACTCGGGGAACCCTCAAAAGGTGTAAAATCAAAATCTTGAGAGGGGAATGAGTTCATGCCCTCCTTCTAGTGCCATTTTCTGTTAACGGGGTTTTGCTGACCAGGTCCGCCAAGAGTCATAAGTTGTCACCGGGCTCTGGGGATACTGGCCAATTCTGTCTGCAAAGGTTGTCCGAGCGAAATAAATCCTCCGGGCCTTCAAGCACCTGGGTGTCAGGTCATGACGATGCGGGGCTCAGTTGGGAGAGGTGACTATTTCAAGGGGGATAGCTAGTTTCTTCAACTCATTTTCTCTGGAGTTTCGATCAAAGTAAGGTTTCCCCAAGCATTCTACACTTAGCAAATAAAGCGAAAAAGATCCTGCAGGGTTAGAAATGTTTCATCTAACTATAGTCATGTTGAAATGTCTGAAAGATCAATAATACTCTAGTAAACTACACTAAATACCAAAGAAATACATAACCATCAGCCAACATTTTATCAGTAGTGGGAATAAAGAGGTCGTAAATCTACTTTAACATACCAGTGTAGAAGACATAAAGAACATCAAAACATGAAATACCGTTAACTCAGAAGCAGGAATGCCAACAACATCATTGCCAAGAATTCTTTCTTCTTTATTAATGTTCCTTCCAGCAAGCACTGGTGCATGATACAATGGCGGCTCCAGGGGAGCATCTAACTATTGAGAACAAAACAATGGAGCATTGAGCTCTGCAACTTGAAAAGAGAAATCACTTTGCTATTACTATGGACAGAAAAATCATCAATTTTGCCGACCCTTGGAAATGGGCCGATCTGCCTATTTATACAACTCTCTTCTAACCCTAACCCTATTTACATCATGTTTCAATAAAATACAATATCCGGGGGCCGGTACTACCTGTGCCACCCTACAAAAGACCTGGAGATGGAATAGGTCTGTCATGTCAGAAGAATAAGACAAGAGTATTCAACGGAAGAATCGGCCTCAAGACGAGAGCCAGAAAGGAAGAAGAAGAAAGTAGGTCCCATGGGGACCAAGGCTACATGCCTCATAAATGGAAAATGTGGTGCCCTGTCTCTAATGTGCCAGGTGTACCTCTGAGCGGTGCCTCGAGAAGACCACCCTGTCAGAAACTAACTGCCGAGTTGACCTCTCTTTGATGTGGCCAACCACCTTCTAACAGTCTTTATTAACCACCTCTGAAAGTGACCGGTCGGCCTCGGGGACTGGGACATGGGTCACTTGAAAGAATACAAAATTTTGGATCCGAAACTCTGAGATCCAGGAACTTACATCCCAAAAAGAATAAAGAATACCCAATACTTAAATTCTCCTGGCCCCCGGAGAAAGCTCAAGGCTGCTTATTATCATTGAAAGCCTGGAGGAGGTAGGAAATACCATCTTCATCTATCTCTTTTAGGCTGGCCCTTCTGTGCCTGGCTACTTCAACTTGTTCCCCCAGGTCTGGAACATTTTCTTTAAATTCATCTGCCATCCTCGCAGCATCATGACCCTTAAGTATCATGCTGGTTAGTTTCACCATCTGGGCCCCATCTATCCCCTCCGGGGATTGATACCAGAATTTTATTATTTCATCAAAACTCCCCAAAACTAAATCTTCAGGGGTATATATATCTGTACTAAGGGGATCTACCCCGGAAGCCTTTATCACAAAAGACTTGTATAAATTAGAAGAATATTTTATAGTGTTTACCTTCTCTTGCAAGGACTCTACCAGTTGCTTGGTTACCTCCCATGTGAGGTCAAGTCTAGAGTGCTGAGTTCTTAAAAAATCAAATTATTCCTCACCCAGAATTTCAGATTTAGAAATTATATCTTCTCCCAAGGTGAGGAGCTCCTCGAGCTCCACCTTCCACGCTTGGTAATTTTCGGCGTCACTCTCCCACTACTTAATAAGCACTTCTGCCTGATGAATAACTTGTCGGGCCGTGTATAAATCTGGGAGAGTGGACACCAAGAAACGTCGGGTTTTTCCTATCTGCAGGGCGATCCACTCATCCACTGCTTGGGCTTTCTTTTTCATTACTCGCAGGGAGTCTATGTCACTCTGCATTAATTCTTCTGATGTGGAGGTCTCTGGAGGAGCAGCATTGATGGGTCTGGCCAGCTCAGTAAGCAACCCCATAAGGTTTGTATTCTTTTCCTTCTTAGCCTTGAGCCTTTGGGCCTCTTTCTCATACCGGGCCTCTACTGCCCTTGCTGCCTCCTTTAGTAGGTCTACCTCACCCTGCTTTCCCCTCTTGCCTAGGGATACCTCTGCAACATTGTATTCTGTGGGGTCCGCAGTTTCTTCATCAGCGTCTGGGGGAGGTGTTGCCACAATGGAAACTATTTCTCCGCTCTGCCCAGTTCATAGAGTATGAGCTGTCTGGGCTTTCTTTGCCTTCGGCGGGGCCTGAACTTGGGCCATCATTTCGGGCAGGGAGACAGGAATCACCGGAGCGGACTGAGCTTTTCTCTTTCTACTTTCTACCAGCTACTGAGGTGGGAGAGGTGGCCTTCCTGCCATAATTTGTTCTCCTAATTCTCTCCTGGTGTCCTGTGGCTGTTGCTCCTTTTCAACGGGGATCTCATTCGTTCCTCCCCTAGCCTCAACTTCTTCTGTAGCAACATTCTTTTCAACTTCCATCTCCTCAGCCTGGTCCTGTATATCAATCGCTAGGTCTGGATCCTGGTAGGCTTCCTCGGGGATTTCTTCTTCAAGCTACTCCTCTTCTTGTTGTTCTTCTTCTACCAGGGCTTCTTCCTCTGTTGGCAGTAGGGGAGGTATCAGGCCGAGATTCAGAGTTTGGGCCGCTGTGATAACCTGCCCGAAGGTTGCTCCCGGGAGTGGCCCTTGGAATGTGGCGGCTGGGGTTACGGTTATTCCTGAAGGTCCGGTTCCCCCAGCAGATGCCATTTGTTCACCTTGCTTTAGTTGGTCCACTCCCGGACCTTGCATCTCTTGAGCCCCGGAGATAATCTCCGGCTCTGGCTCCATTTCTTCTGCCTGCTATTCTTGTGCAGGCTCTTGTTCCACCTTTTCTTGCTCCACGGCCTCTTGTACCTCCCCTGGGACCTCTGCCTCTGCTTTTGTATCATTCCCCTGCAAGTTTCCAAACTCATCGGCCGCAAATACATCAAATTCTTCTTGAGGGGAACTGGCCGGGATCTTTGTAGGTTCTACTTCTTTCTCCGGTTCCGGGGAACTGGAAGAAAGCATCTCTATTTCTCAGGGGAGGGATGCCTCCAGCATTGGTACCGGCTTGGCTTTGACCTATCTAATGTGCTTCCTCTTTCTTCAGGTAATCAAAGGTGGCCCCGCATCGGTTATTTCCACCACTTCCATGGGATCCACTCCCGTTGCCTTTATCATTAGGGCTGCCAGCGATGGGGAGGAAGGGGGACGAATTGGTCTGGCCATGAGAAGGGGAGTGGCTAGCCTCGTTATTAACTGCTCCCTCATCTACTGGGTGGCTGCCACAGATTACTTGATCTGCTCCTGTATAGGGACTTCTTGCGCGGAGGGGGTTGTAGCTATTCTTTTTCCTTTGTCTACACCTTGCGAAGAGGTCCCGACCCCCAGGGTCAATCTTGGTACCAGCTGTGGTGCTAATTTTGGCGCCGGTCGGGGAGCTTAACGAATACTCCTGGGGCACACCCTTTTGAAATAGGTGTGACTTTGCTCGACCACCTCTCAAGTGAATTCCTCAATCATGGGCCCCTCCTGAGCGGCCCGGTCTACTGGTGGAAGGGCCTTTTTATCGATCCCCATTTCTTTGTACTGGGGATCTATGGTGGGAGCGCCGTCTGAGAAACCCGCTGAGAAATTTTGGAGCTTCAATTCTTGCATCATTCCGACTGTCATTCTGACATAGTGCCTTCTTCGCACCTCCACATCATCTTGGCAATCTGCCCAGAAGTCCTCCATATGTATATGACGAGGCTCGGAAGCCCGGGGTAGTGTCGTTGCTATTTTCCCATGCAGATCAAAGTTCTTCCGCGCCAGATAGAATTCCTGCAAGTTATAAATTTTTGTTTCATTGTCTGCCTCCTTCGCGGTGGCCAGATTGCAGGTGTAGCTCCCATAGGTGATTGGGAACGAGACATTGGGGACCTTCTTGAGGGCAAAGAAGGTGTGCAACTCCATCGTTTGCCGGTAGTATTCCAACAGCACGATCTTGTTCCCATAATGCTTGGGCAACAAGTAGGGTTTCCTGGAGAAGCCGACGACCCTAATGTATGTATGCTACTAGAACTGAATATAGTAGTGTCCATAACTACTGACCAGCTTCATCGCCTCAGTAGATAGGCGGTATCCAGCGTCCCCGGTGGGTGTGAGTAGGTGGTAGTAAACGAATGAATCATTTACCTAGCAGAAACTGGGGAAGCTAGCCTCCCATTGAATATGTGGGAAATGGTCCCATGGTGCTTTTTATCCTGGGCCAATCCTGAGCACGCCCTCTGTAAGTATGCCATTGGAATGGGGCCTCTACTGGGCTAGGGCCCAGAAAACATAAGAAGACATGTAGAACTTCTTCTTCTGGTTCAACTGCTGGAACTGGGAGTCGACATGATTGGAGATTATTGTCACCCAGCTGAAGAATTCTCCCTTGGTGGAGATGCCGAGGAGGAAATAGTACATCCATTTGGCAAACTCCTAGGCGGAGGGTTGCCCAAATACCCAGGCTAATGCTATTATCCCCATTTGGATGCTCTCCTTGAATTCAGAGCAGGGGATATCTATCTTCATTCTCTTTGGGTCCCTCTTCGGGGCCTTGAGCCAATGGGTATTCATGTATACCCGGGTGGCATCCTCCAGTTGTGTAAACTATTTCAAGGCGTCAGTCCTTGTAACCACCGTGGCTCTATCAAATTGCGGGATACCCAAGCCTGCCTGGAACGTGACTGGGTCAAGGGACACCAGTGGAGTGGGGTATCCCGTGGGTTCTACAGCTGCGAGCATAACGGCCTGGATAGAAGAGTTGTAGTTGGCAGCTAGTGTTAAGATAATCTCTAGAGATTGCACGGAGCATGGGAAGCAAGCTACTTGGAGGATTCTGGAACCCCCGACGTTGATTGCGAGCTGGTCTCTAGCCTGTCGCTGGATGTGCATTACCTTCACCAGGGCCTGCATTTCTGCCTAGGTTTTGACATTGGCATCGGTCATCAATTTTACCTTGGACTCAATCTTTGAGCCCACGATGCCATTATCCTATACAAAATTCATGGTGAGGGGAAGCTTTTCCAGGGCTTTCTCCATCTTTGACTTTGTTGCTACCCTGGTTTCTGTTGCGGTTGGTAATTCCAGGCTTCTAGGAGGAGATGATGCGGATGCTTCAGACATGTTTGGAAGATAACTTCAGGAACCTGTGAGACAAAGTGACTGTCAGAATAGGTTTATCGAAGTTATCATTCTGGGGTCCGGGAAATTTTACCACCGTGGTGTTTTCCTTCCTAAAGAGTTAGTATTATACAAAGATCCCTGAAAAGCAAAACACAGTAAACTTAAGATTTTATTAAACATCCGGGTCCAGGGGATTTATCACACTTTGGTGAAGACATAGGATGGATGGTGGTAAGAGACCTGAGGCCTAGAGAAATAACCGTTAGTGAGGATGTGTAAAAAGGCAAGTCAATCAACCCACGTGGGCGCCACGTGCGTAGGTATTAAATGCAAGTTATGGCGATGACGGCGGAGCCAACTGTTCGAACACGCGAAAAGGGAAAGCCACTTGGCTAGGATTGAATGCATGCATGGGACATAAATGAGGTTCTGACAGACTTCATGGAGGAGAGAGAAAACAACCTGTTTGAAACCAGTCGAGAGCCGAGTTTCAAACAGGTGGTTTTCTGCCCCAAAGCGAGTTCAAAGGTGGAAAACCAGAAACAGAGGCGACTCGACCAGCTTGTCAAGCCACCTGGAAGGATATACATGAAGTTGAGGGATATATACAAATAAATGAGGAGATATATAGGGATTATATTACAACTATATACATATATACATGAATATACAATGCAGGATGACACCCGCAGGAAAACCAGATGAGGCAGAGACATATACACAGCTATCTACACTATATACACTATTTATAGAAATGACTTCTACACAGAGGGTGGACAACCCTCTGGAAGAGCTAACCCACCGACGGGCGGCAAAACCCAAAACAGAATGAACCAACTGAAACCAGGAAACAAAATAAACGGAAATAAAAATGAAACAAAGCAAAACGGAAGGAAACCAGATAGCGGAAGAAAGACAGAGGCAGAAAAGTGGAAACACCAACCTGAGAACGTAGAAGGCAGAGGAAAGGAAGGATTTACCGTGTGAGTTATACAATAGCTCAAGTTGTCAATTGGTCAGAAGCACCACCACGAAGCACTTGCACTTGCCTGAGAACGACTGAAAATTGTTAAGCATTGATTACCATAAAATTTCTGCAAATGCTCTGTTAATCGCTTTCTAATTTTCTCTAAGTGCTCGAAGGATTTAATCACGGTAAATGTGAAAGTGACATATGACTTATATTTATACCCGTGATAAAAAGGTAATCCTCCTCCTTCCGGCGATCTCCAGACAAGCACGCCTCCGGACTCCGGGCCCAAGGAATTCTCATGATAATATCCCTTAAGAACATCATGATGAATAATCCCAGAGTCTGGAATCCGGTTTCCAACAAAAGGCAACCTCCAGGATTGGAGTCCCAGAGATGGAAAACAAACAAATAAGACACAACACCGGGGAGGAAAACCCCGGAGAAAGAAGATAAAAAGGGAAAGAAAGACAAGGCCAGGCCGCAAGCAAAAACAAAAAGGGGGACCCAACATTTTGCACACAAAATGTAGGGATGGGGATGTAGGGCATAACACCGCCTAATTTTCCCTAGAAAATCTACACAAAATACAAAAAAAATTATATATTCTTGAAGAGAACTCTCTCATCTAGTGTTAAATATAAGTTTAAAATTTTTTTGACATGATTTGCTATTTTTTTTTCTTTTTTCGAACGAGGGTGTTCTTAAATATTAAAATACCCACCTGTAGTATTTTCAACTTATAATATATTATATGTAATAAAAAAACTATAAAAAATTATATGACCATAATCTTGCCTCTAAGCTCTCAAAAAGGGTATTTTTAGATTTAAAAGAAAGTTGGATTTTGATGGAGAAATCAGCTGTATAAGTGAGAAGTTGTACAATTTTGAAAATTTTCCCTATTTGGCTACCACATAGGATGCCACATAGGCACTTTCAGCTGGAACTGGTTCGGATGAAACTGGTTCGATCGAACCAGTTCTGTCGGAAACCCCCTATATAAATGTGTGTCAATTCTTCATTGATAGAACATAGTTGGTGTATCATCTTAAAATGGAAGCACTTCCATTTTGGCGGTTTAGCACCCTCGTTTAGTAAACTTGCATATTAGATTTGCATTTAGGATGCGTATGCACTTGATTATGCATTTCTAGGTGAAACTAGGGATAGGATCTTTTGGGTCCTCCTTAATTTCCCTTTCTCTATCTCCATTTTTAGGTAGAACCTATATATTGGCTCTCCTAATCTTCAACATACCTCCTCTTTTGCCTCTATGCATCTATCCCTCATTCTGGTGTGTTTTCGCACCTTCTTAGGTCCCTGGTTGACCTAGGAATCCTATAGATTTCCCAAGGAGATCTACCTGAAACCTCAAGCCAGGGTTGAGGTTGATTCTGGCATAGTTCATGTTGGTGTTTAAAACTGTTACACTATGAAAGAAACTAATATACCTTAAGACTGATGTTAGGAGTGGTTAGCTCTAGGTATGAAAGCTTTGTAAGGTAATTGGATCAACTATAGGGTCAAGACTTCCCTCTTCTACTTCTAGCTCTGCAGAACCAAGGTGGGTACACCTAATCTAGACAAATATATAACTCCTTTTAACTATTTTCACTCTGGATTGAACAACAGATCATGGTAAGAAAGTACTAAATTTACTAACCAGGCATTCATTTACTCTCTATTACCAAGTATGACTTCACAACTACCAACCAAAAAATAGTTAAAGCTTGAAAATGGTATTGATATATTAAGATGCAGAATATATCCAATAAATAGATCAAACATGTATCTCAATAGAATGTACTAATCCTTGATAAGTGCCATTATCCATTGGTCAGATCTCAAAAATAGATACAGAAACATGAACCAACTAATGTCAAAGATCCAAAGCCATAAACACAATTACTCCATCCCATCAACTACTTGTAAGATCCATCTGTAGACAAATCATGATGAATTTATGCCCTATCTGAAGTATATTTCACTTTATCCTAAATCAAGAACTAAAGATCATAACATATACACAAGTAACCCTATGCAGTGGTTCGGAAAACCCAAAATTCATAAGATTGACACCAAGGAGGGACTTGAAACTAGGAATAATTGTATTAAGTATAATGAATCATGTAAATACTCTAATAGAATATGAGAACAAAACCACCTCAATAATCTGCAAAATACTACAAGAACATTCTATTCAATTTACATACAGTGCTAATACAGTCTGCTATATCCCACTAGAACAAAGCTTGGAAACCAAAAATTTTGAACCCTTGTAACAGAGAGAAGAAAAACATAAATAGGAAGATGGAAATCCTAGGAAAATATTTTGACAACCATCCATTAGATAATTAATTTTGTCCTCTTTGCCAATCGATCTTTCTTAAATAGATCATTCAAATGATTCATCTTCTATCAAATCCACATGCTGAAGCAATCTAGGAATCGACTGGATCTATCCTTTTACCGATATTGAAACAAATCTAATCATAACCCTCACCATACCCTACAATAAATTGGTCATTTCTATCATCAATGCATTAGGAGAGACCTGGAAACCAGCAATAATCACGAAGGCCACTCAAATCACCATAACTCTGAGTTGAAATGAAATGGCGGAGCCATCTACCCTGTCCTGCAAGTTGAAAAACATGCCACCGCCATGAAATGTGAGAAAATCAAATTCATAATTGAAAGCTAATGGTCACAAACTGTGTAGAATGCCCGATCGATGACTCAGATTCAAACCCAATATTCATTTTGAAAGACAACCGCTAATGCACTTGGCCCTTACCCAAGAACCGTGCTTTAACCTGCCTTCAACTCAGGCTAATTCATTTCCTTATGTCTCCAAGTCACTAGATATTTTCATTAACCATGGTCTTGTTACGAGACTCAGGGACCATCGTCAGATCATTATCTAATTGAACGGTCAACAGAAAGTCTCCTTACCAAAAGAGAATATTTGATTCTATCCGGAGATCATGCGACAAGGAAAAAATCATAGTCGCTTTACAATTTGGAATATTTTGTCTCGATCACGAGACCTGGCAACTAAGGAAATGAAACATGGGCCCACCACTGCCAAATTTCATCTTATCATTCATTTACAACTACTTCATCATTACTGACATTGTCCACCTATTCTGACATTTGACCTAACCAATCCTTCATCGTGGGCAATCTGGAGACAACGCGACTGAAGGAACTCTAAGTTGTGAGATGAAATACTAACCTCAGGTCAAATCAAGAGAGTTCCTGACCAAGATAGATCTGCATCTTCATCGAACGGTAGTCACCAGGTCTCAAGACCACATAAGGAATATGCCAAATATGCAGAGATAACCCGACCAAAGGAAATCGCTAAGTCCCGAGATGGAAAGGAAGATTTAGGAAAAATTAGGAGACTTAGCGACCATATGGTAAGGAAATAAAACACATACCAAAAGATATTTTAAGTGGCCCAAAAAGGTAACTTTAAAATAGAACTTGGCCAAGACATCTAGGGTTTTTCTCAAATTTTGACATGAAATCATTAAGGGCTTAGGGTCAATGGGTAGAGACCAAAGAAATTTTTAGAGATGACAGGAAAAGGAATAAAAACATAATATTTTCAGCAAGTACTAATAGTGGCTCTGACTGAGATTGGATAAATGCAAGTTTGGGCAAGAACCACAGATCTCTAGAAATAGCAGACCACCTACAGGAAAAACCTATCCTAAGATAGAAAATAGGAAACAACAGAAAGGAACCTACTCCTAAGGCTACTGTTCATGGCTTTGAAACTTTAAGAGAAGTAAAATTTCAAGAATTGTCCATGAACTGGCAATTCTAGAACATTTCCAATCAAATCTTTAAGAATATAAGAATCTGCACCCCATTTACTGTTAATAATATATGGTCCAAGACAGATAGGGTCAAATTTACCATTTAAACCTTTATCTTCAAGTTTGGCATTCCACATCAAGACCAAATCATCAGATTCAAAGCTCCTGACAGTTGTTCTTTTATCAAATAGGTTCTTATATTGCAACTTCTTTTGCATATTATTTTCATGTGCATCCCTTCTTGATTCACCAAGTTGTATCAAGTCATCCATCCTATTTTTCATATCATCATACATTTCCTCATCATATTCTTGGACAAACTTGTACATGTGAAGTAGATTTTTTTGAGGCAACCTAGCATGAATTCCATATACCAAATAAAATGGTGCACAACCAATTTCTTTCTTGAATATTACTCTATTAGCCCACAGTGCCAATTGCAACTTTGAATCCCAGGCTTTCTTGTTTTTGTCTAACATTCTTTTAAGTATTTTGATCAAACTTTTATTACTAGATTCATCCTAGCCATTCCCTTGTGGATGATATGGGGCTGAGTAAGATATTTGGATCCCATATTGCTGGCAGGAGGAACTAAACTCCTCTGATCTGAAATGCATTGCATTATCTACCACAATACTCTCAGGGCATCCAAACCTGGTCAAGATATTCTTTAACATGAAATCAACCACAATTTTACTAGTAGCTTTTCTAGTGGGAATTACTTCAACCCATTTAGTAAAATAATCAGTAGCCACTAAATCCAAGAACGGCCTCCACTTGACTTGTTTGCAATCTCATGAATGAATTACATTCCCCATTTCTAAAAAGGTGCTTCAACTACAACAAGCCTCAAGGGAAAAATTCCCCCAAATTTAAGTTTTCCTGCAAATCTCTAGTAGGCATCACATTTCTTAACATAATTGTGAGCATCCTTGAAAATAGTTGGCCACCAAAAACCAGATCTAAGAATCTTGTGTGCAATAGATTTAGCCATGTAATGGCCTCCACAAGCACCACTATGCATTTTTTCCATCAATATTTTGAACTTACCATAGTCAATACACTTGAACAATACCCCATCATTTCTCCTCCACCACAACTATCCATGAATTATAGCATATTTAATAGCCTACAATTTAACTCTCCTTTTCCTATTTTCATCCATGTCAGGGGGTAATACCATCTTCTACAAATATCCAACAATGTCCTTATACCATTAACAACAATCCATATCAGAAATATAGGGCCTTTGGTCTTCCTCCAATATGTTTATATGATTGGCATCCAAGTTTATTTGGGCTATGATATTTTCAAGTCCCATACCCCTAACCAGCTTCGTGATATGTATATCAATATTAAACTCCTGAATTTTGTTAATCCATCTACACCTCCTTCCTGACACTTCTTGTTGGACTAAAATGTCCTTAACAGCAACACGAGGTACATAAGCAATCACAACTACTCCTACCAAATAAAACCTATAAGACTTAACAACTTTAACTAGTGCATAAGCTTGTTTTTCCATGATATCATATTTCAATTTTGCTGCTTGTAAAGACTTACTGAAAAAGGAAATGGGTTTCTCAAAACCCTCTGCATTCTTTTGCAGTAACATTGCAGCAATAGTATTATATGCAGAAAAGGAGAAGATTTGAAAAGGATTACCATAATCTGGTGTCCTAAGGATAGGATCATCCTTAATAGCTTGTTTGATACTAGAAAAATCCTTGCACGCTTCTTGATTCCACTCTATTTTGGCTCCCGTCTTCATCATCCTTGAAATTGGAATACTAGTTTCAACAAAATTAGTAATAAATCTCCTCAATAAATTTACCTACCCAAAGAAAGACTGAATACCCTTTACATTCTTAGGCTAAGGGATCTTGTTAATTGCATCTATCCTTTCAGGATTGATTCTCAGTCCATCTCTACACACAATATTCCCTAGAAGCTTTCCCTCTGTCACACAAAAAATACATTTCTTTGGGTTAAAAGAAACCTCATATTCCAATGCTCTCACAATGTTGTTCCTCTTTTTCTGAATAGGTAGTAAGATCATCTTGGTACACTGATAGTAAATCATTTATAAAATCAGAAATTGCCACATCCATGGCTCTTTGAAATGTTGCTCCAGTATTTGTTAATCCAAAGGGCATTCTGACATACACATAAGTGCCCCATGGTGTGGTGAATGTAGTCTTAAATTGCTATGATTCCTTAACCATAACCTAATTATACCCTATAAAACTATCCAACATAGACATCAATTCTTATCCAGTGACTCTTTGTAATATATCTTCCATATTAGGTAACCCATAGTTATCTTTTAATGAATTGATATTCAAATTCCTGAAGTCTACACAAAGTCTAATATCACCATTTTTCTTTCTTACTGGTACCAAATTTGATACCCATGTTGAATGCCTTATTGGCTTGATTATTTTAGCATCCCTCATCTTCTTCAATTCTTCCTGCATCTTTGGAGCTAAGGTGGAATTAACAGGTCTTAATTTCTGTCTGAAAGGCTTTGTGCCTTCTTTTAAAGGAATCTCATGTTGGAAAAGGTCCTCCTTGTATGCCTTTAGGTCATCATAAGACCATGCAAACACATGTTTATATTTTTTTAGGATATTAACCAACATCTCTCTGACTTTAGAGGACAACTTCCTACCAATTTATATCTTCTTAGGAGCTTCATCAGTACCAACATTTATTTATTCCAAGTTCTCTGGATTGTTCACAGTCCTTGTAGAATAGGACCTATCCTTATTTTCAATGCTTTCTCTAGCACAACCAATCCTTTAGGAACTCTATTTGATTTTAGTTGTCAGACCTCTTTGCCAAAAACATTATCTTTACCATCTACAGTCTCTACAAACCCACAAAATTCCATTTCTTTACTTGCTAAGTCTAATTCACCATGTAGAAATCTCAAAATATCTAAATCATCTTCAAAAACCTGCCAAATTTCAATATTATTTGGGATAGAGGGCCTGTATTGAATCTCAATCTTTGAAATTCCTACAAAGGTAACATCCTCTAGCCATAGAGAAATATTGGCCAACAAGTCTGCCATCTTGTTTTGACTTCTATCCATCCAATCAATGCCAAAGGCATCAAAATTCTCTATCTCATCCCACATAGCATTTATGTACTACTTTAGCCTCTGATTTTTTGAAGGATACTTAGACCTTATCTGAGAGATCACTAACTCAGAGTCACCAATAACTCTGAGACTCTTTATGTTATGTCTTACAACCAATCTTAGCCCAATCAATAAGTCCTCATACTCAGCAACATTATTTGTACATGCAAATAACAAAGAGAATAAGAACTTGTAGGTCTTACCACTGGGAGCTTTCAACAGAACTCCTGCACCTGCTCCTTCTTTTGAGCTTGCACCATCAAAGTACATGGTCCATAATTCATTACTACCTGCCAGATTGTCCTTCTTTGTAGAGAGAAATACAAGTTGATCTTTTACCCCATCCTTCCCATCCTAGACTTGGAAGGATCCAATATCAATATCCACAAAGAAATTCATATCATTTTCATTTATTTCCTCAATTATGTGAGGAGCCCTTGTTTCTCTGAATACCTTGACACTCTGACCATCAATATCAAAAGTGGAAAAAGAGAGATCACATTGAATACTCCCTCCCATTGAAGCACTCCACTTTCTCTATAAAATCATTCCATACTGAGGAGGGATGTCCACCACTAAAACACTCATGGTTAGTATCTTTTTAGGGCATATAGAAAGTCTATAAAGCATAGCCTCAATAGTACCCATGACAGGTACTTCTCTAGAATCCATCCCTTGACATCTTCCATGAGGAGAATCCACTTGCAATCCTAAGAATCTCATAATTTATGTCGGCATGATATTACTTGATGCCCCAGAATCTATCATACAATTCTTTAATCTTTTACCATTTATAACCAAAGTTAAGAAAAATGGGTCTACAACTCCTAAAAAAGTGTTCACAGGATTAGTACTTAAGAAAACCTAAGGGATCTTTGAGACAATCACCTCTGATTCTTTTTCTTTATTATTAGTTTTATCCTTTGATTTTCCCATTTCTTTAACTTCCTCATGCTCATGCATCTTTGTGGAAGAAATGCTACTCACCCATGTTAAATTTTTTTCTTTGTGCTCCTTAATCCTCATCATCTCCAAGAGTGGAACCTTTACTGTGATCTATGACAACAACTGTCCCATATCAACTGGAGTATAGTTCAAATCAGACATGTTTTTCTTCAAGGAAATATCATTATCATTTTCAACTTGAGTAGCAGGGCTTGGCTCAATCTTTCTATTTTTTCCTTGAGAATAAGGAACATTTATCTCAGGTGTCTTTGTTTTTACCTTATGGACAATAAATGGATCAGTAGGCATTCATCTTTTACTGATCTTTGTTTTCTTGATATCTTCAACAAGTTTTTTCTTCCCTAGTACTTCCTCAGTATTTTTTCCTACCTATATGATAAAAATACCAGAAGGTCTTCCATCAGTATTTCCCACTATTTTGTTTCTCAAATGGTAGTTGCTCCTTACTTGAGAAACCATGTCTACAGTAATCTGTGTAATTTCTCCATCTGATGGCCTTCTTGCTAGAAACTATTCACTACACTTGATGGTATTGCATGTTATGTCATCAACTATTTCTTCTTCTTCATCAGATTCCTCATCACCCCCTAGAAATGAAGAATCCATTGCACAACCGCTATCATCATATAGTTCATCCTCTTCCTCTCTTTCTTGTTGTGGTTCTCTTGCAGATATAATCAAAGCAATTGCACAATACTTAGGGTTACATGGGGATTGGCAACCAGTGCACCATGAAAGGTCATCACATGTGTTAACATAATTTCTTTGCAAAGGATCATTAGTATTACCAAAGGGCTTATCATTTCTTTGCGGGAAAACAGGTTTCCCATCTTTCCATTGGGTATTATATGGATAATTTTGCATTCTTGGAAGCCTATTGAAATTATTTGAGGGAGGCCTATTATCATTACTTGGAACTCTAACATTTTTGTTATTTTCAGGCTTTAAATATTTAATAGCGTTTAGAATCTGTCTCATATCTACCTCCTCTTTAGGCTTAGTAACACTAGGCCTACTTGGTTCCTTCCTAGCAGGCTTCCAATCACCTCTCCTATCCAACTTCCCAGATATTCTCCTATTCGTTTCAATATTCACTGCTATCTTATATGCATCTCTGAGAGATCTAGGATTCTTATCTCTAACAAGGTAGCCCATTTTTGAATCAAAAGCATTCAAGTAAGTGGCAAGACAAACTTGATCATCAAGCCTTAAATCTTGGAATAGTTTATGCATGGCTTTCTAAAATCTAGTGTTGAATTCTGTAACATCCTCATTTTGATGTTTCTTAATGTTATTGAACTCATTTAACATGAAACCTTCATTTGTCTTATCACCATATTGTTCTTTAAAACAATTTTCTAATTCATCCATAGATTCTATAGAACCAAAAGGTAAACCCCTTAACCAATCTCTAGCATCTTCAATTAAGGATTGTACAAATAGATTCATTATTACATCCTCATGCACAATCTCATAATCATCCATCATGTCAACAAATTTTTTCAAATGTTCCTCATAAGTAATAACATTATTTCCAGCAAACTTAGGAAGCTTATCTCTAATCTCATTTGGAACTACATTTGGATAACCAAGAACATTAGTGAAAGAGAATTGTTTGTACCTTTCTACATGAGTTGGTCTTCTTTTAAAAGGGTTGTCTTCTTGAGAAGTAGATGACCTAGCATGTGATGTTGCAGCTGCTTCAGCACTAGAAGGCCTAGAAGTATGTCTGATAAAATCCATCTTCTTCTTCATCTCTAGAGAAACATCTTCAACTCGGCCTTCTAAAGCTCTTTAGCTATGATCTCTTTTTCCAATCTAATCCTTCCTAGATCAACATCTAACTTAGACATCTGATCTAATGGTCTGTTGGGATTCACAGGCTCACTTATTTGAACACATGTTTCCTTTTGGTTACCCTTATCTCTTGGTCTCTGGGTAGTAAGAATGGGTTGAATGACATGTTCCTCTTCAACTTGTTCAGGTTCCTCTGCCTGATTCATTTCTTATAATATTTTCAATTTTCGCTTCCTTTGGTCAAGAAAAAATTGGTCATGTTTAAGCTTGGCTTCTTTTTCCTTCTCTCTTCTCTGTCTGATGGCAATCTGCTCCTGAATTCTTCTATCCAATTTTGCAATTTCTTCTGCTACACTATCAGAATTAGCAAGAGTAGTATCAGATTCTGCAAGTTCTTTCTCACTAGGTGAGTGATAATTTTCATAAGCACCCAATCCAAATCAATAGCCTCTTCATATTATGATGCATTTCCCTCCTTATTTATGTGGATTGGTTCCTCAAATCTTGTGTTCTCCACTTATCTCTCATTCTCAGGGACAGTTCTATTTTTCTTTCCTTTTCTTGGGTGACTATCCCTAGAGGTAGTTGGAACTTCTTCCTCCATTTTTGTCTTCAGGATGCCTCTTCACCCAAGCTCTTGTGTTCCTAAGACTCATAACAGGTAAGTGTGTATACATTGAAAACTGTTAACCAACACTGCTATAGATAAAAAATCAGAGTAGCCACCCAATTTCTCTTGGTAAAATACAACACTTTCTAACAAGAACAACAATCACAGAACACAAAGTACACTATACTTCCAATGGTCAACTTACCGGATACTTAGGACACTATTTTATACTATATCCCCAACAGAGTCACCATTTTGTTGGTGTTTGAAATTGTTACACTATGAAAGCAACCAATATACCTTAAGACTGATGTTAGGAGTGGTTAGCTCCAGGTATGAAAGCTCTATAAGTTAATCAGACCAACTATAGGGTCAAGACTTCCCTCTCCTACTTCTAGCTCTGCAAAACCAAGGCGGGTACACCTAATCAAGATGACTATATAACTCCTTGTTAGAAACACTGAGAGGGGGGGGTGAATCAGTGTTTGTCTATTAATTACTTTTCAACAACTTAAACATAAATCAAACATACATAGAATGAAGCTTAACATAAGAACTCATAACACATGATATGATTACGGGGAAACCTTGATCAGAGGAAAACCCTGGTGGGAATTAGTACCCATAAACATTGTATTAAGTATAATGAACTTGTGAGAGTTCCTTTGCCCTGTTAGAAGCAGTCTTTACAATATGAGTACAATGACTTGGTTAAAGGTTTGACCCTGTTAGGATTCTTTTACAAAACCCTATTAAAGGTATATGGCTCACTGCCCAATAAGATGAAGGCTACAACCTTCTGAAAGATGATATAAACTATATCAAAATGAACTGTTGTGATGACACTATTGTCTGATCAGTTTTGTGTATGCGTGAATGCTCTTACTCTCTTAAAGAGCTATATCATATACTGACTTCATTATACTATCCCTCTGAATCTTCCTCTTGCATAATAATCGACACATGTAACATAACTTTACATTACATACTTATATCTTCAAATCCGAATAGGTGCGACCCAAAACAAAACACTAGTCAGCCCTAAAACAAAATATACAACGCTTCCAAACAAGTCAGCTCAAGCGTGTTTACTACAATGTTAATTACACCATTACAAACATATAACCAAAGGTTCTTATCCATTACATTACAAAATAATTCACGCTGATCAAAACACTTAGTCGGCTTCCATGCTTTGTCTTCTGGACTACTATTCTATTGATTTGGTTGTAACTTTGTCATAATTTAGTTATGTACTATACATGTCTGGATGTAGTATGTACACATGTCATAAAACTTATATCTGAATGCGCATAAGCTGAATCGATCTCTTGCACGTGCGCTGATGTGCTGATCGCTGAGTATCTCTGTCTGCCCTATTTTCATACTTAGTCATTTTGTCTTTCATGACAGAAACTAAACATGACTTTGTTTCCATGATGAAAACAAAAAATGAGTCATGCATCCTCAGGAAGTCAAATTTCGAACAATCTCCCCCTTTGTCATTTATGGCAACAAAGGAATGTGGCCAAGTTACTCAAAATGACTTAACACAAAATGTGACTTGTATATCATAACATCTTATTGATATATACATATACTTTTCTGCATA
>MU226540.1:2701-14378 GCA_018584345.1 Thuja plicata
ATTCCAGGCCCTGAGGGGGAATTGTGGAATGCTCAAAAAGGCCCAAAATTAGAATTCGCATAACCCTATTCCTATTTTTCATTTTGGAACCAAACACTGAATTCGACAATACCAACATGCGGGTATGTCAATTCCTAGTCTATACCTAGAAACAAATGGGCCTTATATCTAGAATTTTGTGTGGTTTGGATGTTTTGGTTAAGTGAAAAAGAAATATAGGTTTACAATTGTAGTTAACAATGTTCAAGCTATTATTTCCAAAAGGTTTCTACTCTGTAAATAAGGGTTGAAGGTGTGTTGATACTTATGCAGATAGTTTCATTTTTTGGTCTTGGTTGTGGTATTTTGTGGTGATCCATAAATTGCTCCTAATGATCAAGAAATTGTGCCATCTAGTGTTGTAGTTATGTTTAATTATTTTTATGTTTCAAAAATGTGTTGTGACAACTTCTAATAGATTGTTGGCATATTCTTGTATTCTAGACATGGCATGTAGAGGTCTGAATTCAATTGGCAAGTTAAGTGATACATTGGCTAGTGTGTTTTTACATATTTGAGATGGAAAAGTTGTTCTAGTAATTGTAGATCTAGCATTGGGCCATGTGTAGCATCTTTACAGTCCCTCTCTCTCATAGAGTGGATCATTTTTCTTGATATAGGTTTGGGATATGCATTTAATGATTATCTCTTATCTGGATGGGTTCATGTTATATGTTACCTATGCATTTAATGTTTATCTCTTATCTGGTTGGGTCCAATCTATGTTTTGGTCTAGATGCTTCTAGCATGGGACCTTATTGCATATTTTTTATGTATTGGATGACTTGTAACTTAAATTGTCATATCCCTTTGATATGTTCAACCTTGTTGTAATCTCCAATTATCTATCTTGCATATACGCATAGTTTATATTTTGGAAAAATGTAATGTGTAAAGGAAATGAATGATGTGCAAACAAGTGATGATCTACAATAAACGGAGAAGATTTCAATCATAGTGGAAAAGAAGAAAAAGCAGTAATAGTACACTAATAATGTTGATAGTATTGTGCAGTTCAGCTACATTATTAGGATAATCTATCATTATCCTTGTAAATAGTTATATGTACCTTGTCCCTAAGATAGTGATTCTTGGGTGCACAATTTTTTTGTTGTATCTTGCTAATTTGGTATTAAGCCTCTAATTGCAAGTCCAAAGAAGTAAGATCCTATTTTTATTGATTGTTGTATTGGCAGTGAGCCTATAGTTGCAAGTTTGGAGCAGTGAGCTCCTACTATCTTTTGTTATTAGACTATATGCATCATTGAATTATTCTTCTTTGGAAAGTTATCACTGTGATATTTCCAAATTTGGGTCTACCACGTATAAAATATAGGTGTTCATGTGTTTCTAGTGCTATTCATTACTTGCTTATTGTTTCATGTGATGACTATTAAAGTTAGTTAGTGTTATTTTGGTTTATACTAATTCACCTCCCTCTTACATCCAGAGTGTGTTCAACAAATTGTATTAGAACCTTATTCCTCTTAAAGATGCTTAACCACTTGAGGTAGATATGAGATGGCACAAATTTATGCCTTTGGTATTCAATGACATTAATTTTATTAGGTATTCAAGGTAAGAGGGTCCAAGAAAATAAACAATCCAACCTTGCAGCAAGAGTTACATAATAGAAACTCAAATATTTCGAGAATTAAAAACAAATATAGAGTATGGAATAGACATGCAACCTTTTCATTAACAAGTGTAAGATATAAAATAGAAGGTCACCAAAATGTAACATAAGAAATGGAGATGATGACCTAATATAGGATAAAATGGATATTGTTACACTTAAAATTAGAAGGTTTATTGAAATGTATGGGATAAATTTAATGTGTGTTATAAGAATGGTGAAGAATGTAAGATTGTCCTCTTCATCCCAAATTTCTTAAAGGGGAGATCCAAATTGATTAACCCTAAAGAAAGGATCAATGGATAAATGAGTCAACCTATTAAGGATAGGGATAAAGAGAAAAACCCTAACTCCCATTTTATAGAAGAGAGTGTGTACTAGCTTTAGAAATATTAATTACTTTAATTGAAATGGATAGGAGAAAATTACTAACCTTGAAATGTTGCAGATCTAAAGAATGCTATTTTGGGGGGTCTGCACTAAGTTTCTAGAAAATTTGAGACCAGATCTGGACTAGAAACATAGAGACAAACAAAACCTAGGAATATTTTTCTATTATGATACAGTTCTGATTTTGACCCTCAAGTCAATGTCACCATTGACCCAGAATTTCCGATTTTGACCTAGGGAAGAATCTACCTAAAAAGTCTCTGATAGGAAATTTGTTTTCAGATCCTGAAAGTTTTCCAAAAAGGGTATCCGAATCTGCACTATGATCTATTGTTCCAAACTTGTACCTATAAGAAAAATGGATTTATTTGTTGGGGGAGGGGTTTGCCTTAGTCAAACCCTGATTTAGGAATTAACCTTGAAATAAATCATTGAAATAAATAATGCTAGCAAGTATTAGAAGTAAATCTAATAATGAAGCTATGATATTCAATGGATATGCAATTGTATTTCGAATGTAAACAAGTATGTAAATATGAAAGCTTCGACTCAATATTAGAAACCATAAACCTCAATGATTGTATGCTTGGAATCCATCTTGAAGAGAAAATGAATGAGAGTTGAGGATGCACAAAGGATCTTGAAGTTAGATCACACCACCATTATGGATAGATCTAGGGCTTGAATTATGAATCTTGAATGTTTGAACCAAATCCCTTCAAAGGCTTGAAAGCTTGAATCCTTGATCTTCAATGGGGAACTTGAATGCTTGAGAGGAAGAATTTAACACCTTGATAGCTTGAAAACATGTAGAACAATGGATGCTTGAAATTTTTTCTTGATGATGGTTGTTTTCTTGTAATTATGCTTGATATCCCTTAGTTCATGGTTGGAGAAAATGAGAGGAGAAAAAAATTCCTTATATATGAAACTAGGGCACAATATTCTAGAGAGGCCTAAATAGGAGAATTAAAATCCACTTAGACCTATACCCCCAGGAGAGGACCTATATTAAATATAATGTAAGAATCGTCACTTTAGAACCAAAAACAACTAACTCGGAAGCGGGAAAATAACTTTTGATGACCTCTGGCAGCTGACAAACTTCCATATTTGAAAGGGGCACCCAAGTCAAGGTTGAGGTTGTCCTTGAACTAGGTCAAGGTCAAGGTTGACCTTGACCCAGGGAGTCAGAACCCCTGGAAAGTGTGCCAAATTGGAGGGATGGTGCCCGGAGAGGCCCAATCAGGGTCCTAAATAGACACAGAAGTAGGAGAGGATGCAGAAATGAGGGGACAATATGATGGTGGTCAAAAACACACCCTACGGAGGGATAAACATTCTTAACATGGAAGTGATTCCATTTTAAGATGATACATTAAGCCCTCACTTTAGCGGGAGTATGGAAATCGAACATACTCACGATAAAATTAGAAGAAAGACTCTGGTGGATCACAACGAGGTAGAACATCACCAAGTCAAGGACATGAGCCCCCAAACAAAGGATTATAACTAAAAATACATACATAAAGATATGAATGTTAAGAGAAATTAATCATAGAAAACATACATGACTACATAAGAAAGACAAGAGCAACACTATAGATAACATAGCTTCATGATCTAATCCTACTAGCATGAAAGTGAAAGAGAGAAAAGAGATAGTGATTACCTCTCCTAGCAAGATGCCCACCTTACCATTAATCACCAAGGAGGGAGAGCCAAATAGGTTCACCCATAAAATTTTCTTTTTTAATTGTAATGCGTATTCTGATGGCTTTTGAAATATCCATAGATCCACATTCTTGAATCACTGTGGAATATAAAATACATGTCTTTTCAAGATTTAGAAACTTATGTGTGTTACCTTCCAAGGATTTAGCACATTGTAAAATGTGTATCTCTTTAGGATTTAGCAAGTTATGTGTGTTACCTTCCAAGGATTTAACCAAAAATAAAAAATAAAAATGTGTCCCTTTAGGATTTAGCAACTTATGTGCGTTACCTTCCCAGGATTTAGCCAAAAATAAAAATAAAAATGCATGTCCCTTCAGGATTTAGAAACATATGTGCATTACCTTCCAAGGATTATGTTGTAAAATGTAAACTATAGTACAAGGGAAACCCTATATATGCCCCCCTCCTTATCATGACTACCCACTAGGTAGGATAAGGAAGAGAAAGAAGATACCTACTTCGCAAGGTAAGGAGATATCCCATTTAACAACAATATACACTATATCCTTAGCAAAGAGTATTGACCCTTACCTCTAAGAACATAGATAATCATGAAATGGATATGTCACATATAGAAAAAGGATCGTCAAAAAGGAAGATATCTTATTAGCAAGACCCCCACCATAGAGGAGTGCTTAGGATAAAATATCATCTTCTAAAGAAAAGAGGGACCCAAGATTCAATCATCAAGCCGCCTGCAATGAAGATGAAGAAGAATCTCGGAATGAAGGAGTAAAAATCTAACCCAGAGCAAAGGCAAGATTTTATAAAGAACATAATTTGAAAAATAAAGAAGAGGTGATGACCTAGGAAAATCACCTCTCACATAAGAGGGTATCCATAGCCAAAATCATAAATCTTTATAAGGAAATAATGTTATATGATAAACAAATGCCACTAAGCTAAGGAAAGTAGATCCTTAGATAGAGGAAGAAGAAAAATACCTTGCCCCCCAGGGATGAAAGCAAGGGATATATCAAATTATATCAAGAGATGTTGTAGCAAAGAGATATCTTTACAAAACAAATATCCTAGGAAAGATATCATGAATGATTATGAATGAAGTATGTACTATAATAGAAAATTATAAGAATAGAATATAGAAAGAATAACCATTTAAAATTAAAACAAAAAACATGCTAAGAGCATAATGAATCCTAGAAGACTGGAATGAAATACCTCTTGCCCCCCAGTTAAGAGACAAGAGGAGAAAAAACATTATCTAATTTATAGAAGAATGAGGGGAATTCCCTATATCAAAATTATGAAGACATTATAATACTGCACGAGAATGAGATATAATTCCTAAAGCAGCTCTTTCTCTAACATATAGTTTGAAATGCACACAATCAGCAAGTAAATGTGTATTAATATAAGAAAAGGACATCTCTATTTAGAGAGAGCATTTTTTGGTATGGGTTTAAAGATATATTTATTACAATTAATTAACTAGACATACACTTTCTTAGCGACATCTTGAGGAGTATCAGGGCCATCTAAAGAAGATGTTGGAAGAAGGACATGAAGAGGAGGATGATGGTTAAGATCAACCACCTTGATTGGAGAAGGTGGGAAACCTATACCATGCATATCTTGTTTAGGGGATGAATAAATCAGGTTTCTAATACCATGTTCATTAACACCAAGCCCTAAACCCTTATATCCTTGTTTATCCACCATAGAATATCTGGTAGTGTACCTATCTTGTAAATCTTCTGCAGGAGGTGATTGATTATGGTGTTCATGAGAAAATGTTGTGTATGGTGGAATGATAGGTTTGGAAGAGGTTTCTTTGTTTTTCACTTTAATACCATCATGGATCAAATAGGAAAAGGAAGGTAAATGAAAAAATTCTTGAACATCTGCATCATGAACCTTAGCTTGAGCCCCATCATAAGTATGGGAAGAACTAGGGATAGAAAATGGATAAATAGAAATAGGAATATTTGGAATTGGATTAGGATTGATAGGATTAGAATTAGGAGGATTAGGAACTAGAATAGGAATGATAGGATTAGGATTAGGAAGATTAGTAGATGGGGTATCATCTACCCAATTCTTCACATAATCCAAAAGAGCAATAAGTCCACTACATAAATCCTTGATAAAAGTTTTGAAAGTAGGAAGACTAGTATTAGTTAATCTCAAGATAGCATAAGCATTTGAAACATGAAGATTAACAAAGATGATGAAATGAATGATACTTTCATACACATAATAAGTACTATAAAGAGATGCTAAAAGAAGCATAATGAGAAAAGTAACCATACCCCAAAGCATCTTAAAGATCTTCATAGTGAATGAAATGAAAGAAATGTTTTTTATATTTTTATGACTAGATTTTTTTTGTGTTTTAAAATGCAAGAGCATAAAAGAAAACTAGTTTAATATGCATGCAAGATCTAGCATAAAAGATGTAAATCTAACACCAAAAAGAAAGAGTTGTCTATCACAGGTTCACCAAAATGTAAGATATAAAATAGAAGGTCACCAAAATATAACATAAGAAATGGAGATGATGACCTAATATATGATAAGATGGTTGTTTTTACACTTAAAATTAGAATTTTTATTGAAATGTATGGCATAAATTTAATGTGTGTTATAATAATGGTGAAGAAGGTAAGATTGTCCTCTTAATCCCAAATTTCTTAAAGGGGAGATCCAAATTGATTAACCCTAAAGAAAGGATCAATGCATAAATGAGTCAACCTATTAAGGATAGGGATAAAGAGAAAAACCCTAACTCCCATTTTATATAAGAGAGTGTTTTCTAGGTTTAGAAAGATTAACAACTTTAATTGAAATGGATAGGAGAAAAGTACTAACCTTGAAATGTTGCAGATCTAAAGAATGTTGTTTTCGCGGGTCTACACTTAGTTTCTATAAAATCTGAGACCACGTTTGGAACAAAAACACAGAGACAAAAAAAAACCCAGAAATCTTTTTCTGTTCTGACAGAGTTCCGATTTTGACCCTCAAGTCAATGTCACCATTGACCTAGAATTTATGACTCTGACCTAGGGTAGAATTGACCTAAAACATCTCCGACACAAAATCTATTTTTGGATCCCAAAAGTTTTTCGAAAAGGTTATCCGAATCTGTACTCCGATCTACTATTTTGAACCTGTACTTGCAAGAAAAATAGATTTGTTTGTTTGGGGGGAGGGGTTTTCCTTAGTCAAACCATGATTTAGGAATTAACCTTGAAATCAATAATTGAAATAAAGAATTCTAGTAAGTATTAGAAGTAAATCTAATAATGAAGCCATGATATTCAATAGATATGCAATTGTATTTTGAATGTAAACAAGTATGTAAATATGAAAGCTTGGACACAATATTGGAAACCATAAACCTCCATGATTGTATGCTTGGAATCTACCTTGAAGAGAGAATGAATGAGATTTGAGGATGCACAAAGGATCTTGAAGGAAGATCACACCACCATGATGAATAGATCTAGGGCTTGAATGATGAATCTTCAATGTTTGAACCAAATCCCTTCAAAGGATTGAAAGCTTGAATCATTGATCTTCAATGGCTAACTTTAATGATTGAGAGGAAGAATTGAACACCTTGATACCTTGAAAACATGTAGAAAAATGGATGATTGAAATTTTTTCTTGATGATGGTTGTTTTCTTGTAATTATGCTTGATATCCCTTAGTTCAAGGTTGGAGAAAATGAGAGGAGAAAAAACTTCCTTATATATGAAACTAGGGCACAATCTTCTAGAGAGGCCTACATAGGAGAATTAAATTCCAATTAGACCTATACCCCTAGGAGAGGACCTATATTAAATATAATTTAAGAATCATCAATTTGGAACCCAAAAAACCCAACCCAAAAGCGGGAAAAGAACTTATGATGACCTCCGGCAGCTGACAGACTTCCAGATTTTAAAGAGGGACCCAGGTCAAGGTTGAGGTCATCCTTGACCTAGGTCAAGGTTCAGGTAGACCTTGACCAAGGGAGTCATAACCCCTAGAAAATGTGCCAGATGGGAGGGATGGTTCCTGGAGAGGCCCAATCCCTAAGGAGGGCTAACCATTCTTAACATGGAAGTGCTTTAATTTTAAGATGATACAACATGCAAAATAATTTTTCTACAATAGCAGTAATCATGTCCAGCTCTAAAGTGAGGGACTTATTGCAAAGAAAACCTTCTTATTATTCCTGACCTATGACTGCAAATCTTCCTTCTTCAAGCTCTATTTGATTCTCCTAAATTCCTCCCACTTCCCCGCTAAAGAAGGACCAAGATACAAAATTTATACATGACCGCAACCAGATAGGTCAGCCTCAAGATTATATTTTCCAAGATAAAAAAAATGTATTACAAACAAACCTCCTAGCCGAACTCAAACAACAAAGATATTTAACCAACAATTAAATCACAAGGATTAATAATACAAACAGGTCAGCCAAACTTATATCCACATAGGAAAATGATCCATAAGCACTATAGATCAAGGAAATCCAACCAAAGATCCAAACATTGACCGGTTCAGAAGTATGAAGAGCACATTTTAAATACAACCAAATAATCCAGCATAAATCAGGTGTGATAACTCCAAAGGAGTTGTAATCATAGGAAAATATTTCTAATGATCTCATTAACACAAATCTATGACCACAATTACCAAGTATTAGTAGAAATCAACCACAACAAGAAACACTCAACCGGTGCCCAGGAACAAAAAAACTCAGTAACCGATGAACAGGACTAGAAAAAATCAAATATTTTTTGTTGATGCAAGATTGCAATGAACCCAAGATGCTCCTGCACCATTTTCCCTATTGGAAGGACAATACGGAAGCATATCTAGAAACATTACATAATGGTATTTGAGAGGTTATTCAAACTAGTTTCTATCCTCCTTTTGCAAGACCTTTGACTATTGAAGAAGAAAGACAAAATAAAGGTAATGGCAAAGAAAGAGCAATTATTTTTATTAGTCTATGTGACATAGTGTTTGGAAAGGTGAAAGGTTTGAAATGTGCTAAAGAGATCTAAGATAATTTGGTCTTGGTATATGAAAGATATTTAAAACCAAAATAAGCAAGACTGATTAATCTCAAACATAAGCATGATGTCCTAAGAAAGGTAGAAGATGAGAGTATTGATAGCTACATTTAAAAAGTTAGTGATGTTGTTGATAGAATCAAATAGATCCGTGGACATCTAGAAGACACAGATGTCATACTAAAGATATTATTAACCATACTAAAGGATTTCATACCAATGGAATGTTCAATAAGGGAAACTATTGGAGATTTGCTTCTATGCAAAGAGTTGACTATATATTTGTCATTGATGACAACATATAGTATACAATAGTAAACTATATTCACTTTTCAGTATGGATATGTGGATACCGTGTTGGTTGTATTTCCTATTTTTGCTGCTGTGCCTTGTTCTTTGTCTAGTTCTCTGAAAAATTTTAGGTTTTCATGCCTATACCTTGCCCAAATTGTCAAAACCCTGAAAACCCTAAGGCCAAGTATTGAACGATGTATTTTGAGAACCTTAGCCATGTCTTATATTTTATCATTACCTTTTTCAGTCACTTAAGACATGTGCTTTAGGTAGGTCGCTTGATCGCATAACCCAGAATCAAATATGCTAAATCATTCCCCGACTTCGCTTTTGCCTTATGTCGCGTAGTCTCGTTAAGAAACAAAATATTCTCTCAATGTATCGAGACTTAGCGATTTCCTTTTAGTCGGGTTGTCGCTTGAAATCATGTTATGACCTTTTAAAAATGAATGGGACCCACCTCAGTCGGGTGATCGCGAGAAGAAATGGCAAGTCAAAGAAATGTCTCCCGACTTTGCAATTCACTTCATGTCGCATGGTCACTTGATCAGCTCGGTCAAACAGTTAAGGCTCTTTCCTCAGTCGCGTGGTCTCGTGATAATTGGCAGTTAAAGGATAACAGTCATGACTCAGTGACTAACGGTTTCATGCTAAGAGATTTCCCTCAGTCGGGATGTCGCCAGAACAGGAGTGATGACTTAGTTTTCAGAATGTATTAAGTGGACCAAAGAATAGATGACATATGTCACAAAACTAGTGGTTGTCGTGAGATCGCTAGAAGAAGGAAGAGGATCACGCGATAACAAGACTAGGGTATGTTTTCCCTCAGTCGCGAAGTCTCCTGATAATTTAAAGGTATATGAAATTCTAAGGCGATTAAGCGACAGCCGTGCGATGAAGAAATAAAAAGATCTGACGGTGGAAGCGTAGTCTGGTGATAAAAGTGCCCCAGGGAAAAAGTCCTTCTGACTAAGCGATTAAGGTATGTCGCGAGGTCGCTGTGAACAGAAAAAGGCACGTGCTTCAAGTTAAAAGTAAAGACACAAGATCTCCTGACTAAGCGACCAAAGAGATAATCATGAAAATAAGAACAACAGCTTGTCGCGTAGTCTGGAGAAGGATACTGAGTTAAGGTTAACCCTGCGCGACTTAGATTTTCACCATAGTCGCTTGATCGCTGGAAAGACTTGGGTTAGCCGAGGTAAAGGAATTACATTGTTGCCTAATCTGGAGATCAGACCATGGTTAAGAGAAATACGCTCGTGACAAAGAGACTTTATGAGGTCGCGAGGTCGCTAGATTAACAGGATCTACAAAAGCGGCGCCAAGTGGATGACGTGACAGAGGAGATCACCCGACGGCCAATCAGATATAAGAATTTTTGATTACTATGTACAAAAGGTAGCTAAGATTGACGACAGAGAACGAATCAGAGAGTGCCATGTCAGCTGTCTTAACCGTTTTTTGATTGCGCCAAAAGTTTCATGATTTAAATTTGATTTCCTGTCACCTCGCTCAACTACGACTAGGTTTTTGAACGTTTCATGGCATATCGACTTAATGGCAGAACTGACGTTTCTGAATTTTGAGCCATGTACTCTAAATCCTTTGGCTATAAATGGGGATTTCTGCACTCATTCCTATTCATCGAGTTTATGATTTCAAAGTTATTATTTTGATGCAAAAGGTGATATTGAGAGTTGTTACAGTGTTCTAAGGTGATCAAAATTTCTAAGTGATACAGAGAGTTGTGCTTAGATTTGTTTCAATATCGTCCAGTTAGAGATTCAAGATCTTGCAAACATGAGTACTGCCATGAGTATGGCATCTACTAGTGGAGGCAGTGGAGATAATCCTAAAGGAAAACCTAGCTTCTCTGATGAGTTTCTGCAACTGCTGCCAGGGTCCACTCAGAATAGAAAGATTGATGCTGGTGTTTTCAAAGATGACTTCAAGGACATCAGGGATGAAGTGACCCTAGGAACAATAGGTTATTCTCTATTTACTTACTTTTATAAGAATTCTGATAAACCTATCCCTGTATTAAACCCTTGGATATCTGGACTGGGTAGGTTGTTAGTGCCTGATGTTTTCCTTGATGTTGACCTATTTTTGGAATTGGCTAATCACTATGATGTACTCACAAAGACCATCAAAAGGGAGGATGGCACCAATTTGCTTGTCCTAAATAGAAATTCTTTTATGCAAGCATTTGTCCTTTTTAGTACTATGTCAACCAAAATTGACATGAAGAAGCAAGAGAAAAGATATAGCAATAAGCCTGGTGTTGCTAGGGGCTTATTGAAAAAGCATATGCCACAAGAAATAAGAGATCATATAGGTCCTTAGACTGGAGCTTACCCATATTTTTACAAGGACCTGTACTTCTATATCAAGTACAATGCCTATGCTCTTTGCAGAGTTTTAGGAATAGATGGAGATGCTGAGAGAATAGGCCATGGTATTCTGATGATGGTCTTGGACTTACAAGAGGTGCATTCAAGCACTAGTTATGATTATATCCAGCATATAATCGATGAGATGCACGAGG